>VZTH01005947.1:53309-124441 GCA_013397815.1 Aleadryas rufinucha
TTTTTTTTAACTAAAGGAAATCACAACCTAATTTGAAGGGTAATATAAAGATAAGCCAGTCTATGAAGTCTCAAGATTTAATATGGTTGCACAATTTCATTTCATACTAATCAGTCATCTTTGCTATCTTGGAAAGCAGGTAAGAGAGTTCACTGAGCAGTTACCTGCTTCAGCTTTTAGGAGAATATTGAAACAATTAAAGTAATATGCAAGTGAAATGTGTGTGCAGACATTCAGGTGAATGCGGTTTGGGAAATTAAAGTGTTGTAAAGAGACAAAGGCAATAGTTTTCAACAGTGTTTATAACAGAGTTCCTTCCAGGCTCCACCTGGTGCCAGATTAGGCTTTTTGTGTCTCATGCCACTTACGTGCAGTGGGCTGATAACTGTACGTGCATGTGATGCTCCAAAGAGGCATCAGGAATGCAAAGAATGAGCATTTAGATAATTTTCTGTGTGCAGGTAAGGCTGCCTTGCAGCAGTGTCTGGTTTGTTGTGATAATTCCCTCCTCTTCCCCATCACTGCGCTCCAGTGTGATAAGGAAAGGCCTCTCTGGCCAGTTCACACTTCCCTTCACCCTAGAGGGATCACCAGTTTATGTTGGAAAAGACCTTCAAGATCTCTGAGTCCAACTGTATATCCAGAATTTCCAAGTCCACCACTAATCCATGTGCCCCACTGCTACATCCACATGTCTGACACACTTTCCTGGGCAGCCTGTTCCAATTTTTAGATAACCATTTCAGTGAAGAAATCTTTCCTAATATCCAATCTAAACCTCATCATTACAGCCTGTTCACCACTAAAAGGGATTTATTTGGTTTGGATGAAGACACTTCAAAGTCAAGGCCGAAATTTTCACTGAATTTATCGAAAAAACACCACCACTTTAGACCCAAATAATTGTGGAACACTATCAGTTTCAAATTACCCTTTTCCAGCTAAAATTTCCCTTCGGAGATGGTGTTGTGGTTTAGGAATGGTACTTCCTAATTTAGCATTCCCACTGAAACTACTGCAAACCACACACTGCTTTCTCACTCTCTACCTCCTCCTCCCCCTCCCCTGCAGTGGGCTAGAGAGGAGAACTGAGGGCACAAAAGATGAAGATCATGGGTTGGGATAAAAACAATTTGCTGGAAACAGCAATGAGATAAGAAAATGAACAGTGACAGCCACAATACAAATGACAGAGGGTACAAGAAAAGAAGCATGATTGCTCACCACAGAAACCCCCCACCTCCCCTCCCAGCAGTGATGATGGGAGGTTGTACACAACAGACTCTGGATCCCTGTCATGGCCCTTCTTGGTTACTGCAAAAATAAACCCTGCCCTGGCCAGAACCTCTCTTGGAAGCCTACTCTTCCTTTCCCACAGCAGGGAATAAGAATTCAATTTCCTCTTTCAGTTGTCACAGCTGAGATGTTACAAGAAAGTATAACTTTTTATCCTCTATTCTATGAATACTATATTTACATCAGAGAAAATGATTATAATTGTAGGTCTAGTTTCATACGATGTCTAAGATTATGTACATTATTGTTTGCTCAAAGAATTCAAGTGACAAAAAAAATTGTCATGATGGCTGTGAGGTAGAATACAAACTAATAAAATATGTGTGATGGGTGGCAAAATATAGACATGAAGGCAGACAGCCTGAAAATTCAAAATTCTTAGCAAATGCAGCACTACATCCTATTAGTAACAGAACTCACTAGGAGAAGGACTTCAGGTTATGGAAAGCACCTTCAGGTGAAAAGAACATCCACAGATTTCCCTTTTTTCAGCTCTGCTACAGCTCTCCTTTGATAATTTATTCCTACCCAGTCTCCAGCACATTGTGCCCAGTCATCCATACAAACATAAAGCAGACAAAAACCTGTAATAAATTAATCACACCATTTCTCCTGTCTCCAAGGAATAAGAAAGGGGAGTAGCTGTTATCTCTATTTCAAAACACTTGGGTGACAGCCACGTAAGTGTTTTAAGGTAAATAAAAGTGCAGCTTCATTAAAGGAATAAAACTCTATTGAAATGCACCGGTGCAGTCCAGAGCTTTGACTGCACACTAGGAAGAGTTTTATTCAAAGTTTGCTATCAGGAGCTTTTGCTGCAGCTAGCACAGGCATGCTTACACATTGCTTCTCTTCTGTCACAGTTAGCTGTCTCCTTTCTACCAAGCACCATTAATCGCACTGATGTTCCACCAGTAAAGAGAAGAGGGTAAGTTGCTGGCCCCTGAGGATGCCATACCATTCTGCAAACTGACAACCAACCTGAAGAAACAGAAAATGCAATCAGCACAAGCACAAAATAAACTAATTTATAATTTTGGCTTTATTATGCAGCAAAAAAAAACAAACCACCAAACCCAAAACTCCCCAAAAACCCCAAAAAACAACCAGTGAGAAAGAGAGTTATAAAAGATGCCAAATAATATTTGTCGCAAACATTCAAGTGAGCAAATTTTTCCACGTGACACCAATGAGAGGACAGGTATGGTCAGGGTTGTGCCTTCACCTGGTTCTCAGGCAGGCAAAAGCTGGCTATTTTGTGACTGCAGCCTGCTTAGCTCCTGCAGAGGGAGCAGGAACGCCTCATTATCAGAGATGGGAGATTTGCAAGCAGGAATCTTTGATGAGATGCACCTAATTAGACAAGACTCTCTCCCTCCATCATCAGAAAGTGAGAAGGGACTCAAGGATTTCTACCACTGGCATTGTGCTCTGAATGAAAAGGGCCTAATGCGCATTTCATTGTGCATATTCTTTGGGAAATGCATATGAAAGCCATTGCTGGCAGCCAGTCCTGACTGTGCAGCAATTGCATAATCAAGGCCAGAAGCCCTAGGGGCCTGACAGTCAGTGGCTTTCACAAAATCCTGCTGTTTCACTGCACTTTAGAGAAGATTTTTATAACTTTTGCTTTGATTTCTTTCCTAAGGAAAATCCCCTATCATTTTCCCATTGTTCCTGATCTTGCTGGGGTTTTTTTCCACTGAACATGGTTTAGAATGTAGGCATTCATTTTAAATAATTAAATTACTCCTACTGCTGAGCAGTTTGCCTTAAATTCCCTTTTTCTCTGCTCAGAGCTATGCTCAGGGCAAGAGAAAACTTCTAATTATTTGGACAGTTTTGCTCTTTAATTATAGAAGATCTTTGGCTAGAATGACATTTTCAAGAAACAAGGAGAGGCTTGTAAAAGAAAGATAACAAAAGAACCCACAAAACCTAAAAGACTGAAATCTTTATGTATTCCTTGTTTTGATGTAATGCTACCCATTACGATAGTGTTGGAACAGGTTTGAAGCCTGGGGTGTTGGAGGGAGAATAGATAACATGGTATATTGGAGAGTGTGAGAAGCACTGCTACTGTCAACACCAATTTTTCTGTTCTCTGAGCTCAGTGTTAGCATATCCTAAGAACTCTTCTCTGTTTGTTTAATGTCCTTGCAGGTTTGGCTAAATCCTTAAAAAACCAGAATGATAGAGATCTGTGGAAAATGGGATGATGACTGATATATTTTACATGTCAGCCCTGCTCTCTTATTTTTCACGCAAGGGTGCTGGCATTTCATAGGAAGATTCCCTGCTGACTTACACTCTCCATCTGTCTAAGTAGCATTTGGGAATCCTTCCCTTCTTCTTCCTCCTCACTCTCTTCAGTTTAACTCCCAATGGCCTGCCATTGTCCATACTGTTCCATCTTTTCAGTGCCCTCCCTGCTATAACTTCCTTCATATTGTGTCCATTCCAGGTCTTTTGCTCTTCTTCAGTTTGTTTCACAGGATGACAGCAGTGTGGCTAAAAAAATGGTTCATTCCTTTTTGAATATGGATGCAGGAAGTGCTTCCAACCTAAGCTCAGCACTTCCAGCATCACATCATCTTCCTACTACTTGAACTGAAGATAGCACTGGAGAGGGAATCTCATCCTATGAAACAATGAATTATCTCATCAACTTCAGAATGAATCAGCTCTACTGGAAAGGCTCACTGGAGATTGCAGCTTGCAGCAGTAACTCCCCACAAGTTAACTGCGTGCTGCTGGGAATGTGGCAGCAGCTCCTGGCACTGGGACAGGTGTTCAGACAGAAGCAGTATCGTGCAGACACACACAGGTGTTATGTGGAAACTTCCCAGCAACAGCAGCTTTGGCACCAACCCTGATGCTACTTTCCTTGACACTGTAGGCACTAGTTGTCAGAAAAGGAGCGAGGTTCATGGAGCACGTATCCAAAAGATGAGAAATAGATAATACAATGAGTATACTTGACATGAAAGAATTATCAGGCTCAGTCACCACAAAAATATGAGCATATTCTGCCATAAAACATGTTCACATGAGGAAAAAGATATTCCACTCCCTGAATTAAGTAGACTGCAATTGAATATTGCCAGATTCTATCAGTTATAAAGTGTTTAACATTCTCCAAGAACTTACGCACACTGAACTGAAGGCTGCTTTGCAACACACAGTCCCACCTCTGAAGACAATATTAAAGCAGCTGCACAGCTTTGGAGTTACTACCTCCAAGAGCTCAATAATTTCTTACTGGGTAGCATTTTGTGGAGGTTTGTGAGAAGCAGGTCGGTTAGTGGGTCCAGCAGCTCACTGCATTCAGTCCAGCTGCTGTGAGCATCGTGCTGCTGCACCCCCATCAGAGATGTTCCTGGGAGGGCTGTGTCTACCTGCAGGCTCTGGAGAGAATGATGCTAGCTACCTCTGCTGCCTAGGACATGCACTCAATCCATGCTGTCTGTCCTTTGGGGTTTTGCTTGCCATCTCTTTTTGGCTGATATTCCTCAAATTAGAATCTCCACCTCTAAATCAAAGACTGTCATCAGTTTAGAGTCTCTGTAACTTCCCCCACAGATATATCCTTTTCTCTTCTAGAAACTTTTCCTCCCAGATCTTGCACACTTACCCTCCTAATCACTTGTTGACTTTTTTGTCTACACACAGGGACTGTGCTGACCCCCAAATACATCACTTTGCTGACGTTAAGCATGGCTGGAATTTTTCCCAAATATGTGTCATGAATCCTTTACTGCTATTTTTGCCACAGCTTATGCTACCAACTGATTATATTAAACATAGGCAACCACCAAGCAAGTAATGTAGAGGCAGCAGTTCTCCAGAGGATGCCTTCTGAGCCTTCAACTGAATGCTAAATTCCAAGAGTAAATAATAGTTAACTGAAAGTAATTAATGTAATAAAACTGCTGCCAAAGATACCATTTCATATCTGCATAAGCATCCTGCAACTGATCTGATGTTCCTCTCCTGGTACAGTGATGGATACATAGCCCCAAGATCAAAGCATCTATGTTTTCTTCTGGTTTAAAACTTCAGTTTTAAACCAGAAGAAAACCTTTGAAGGGAAGGTTTTAAAATGTTTCTTCTGCATTGTTAAAAAATTACCGCAAATAATTAAACTCAGCTGGAACTAAGCAAAGCTGACATCATATATAAAACTCTAAATGCAACCAAACAGGTTGTCTTCTCACACCAAACTTAGCTCAGGAATTTAGTGCTTAACCTTAATAGGAGGTCACACCTTTCCATAGCTTTTTCAGCTGAGATTTTGAAGCTTTTAAATCTAAGATAATCTTCTAAGCAGAGACTAAGAAAAATAATTGGGAATGGGATGCAGTGAGGCAATTGCCCTGAGATTCAGGATTAAAGAGGCTTGATTACTCTTTCTCTCCTACATCCTCTCCCTCATTATCAGGTGGAGAAAGGATAGTAAAAGATGTGTGCAAGGGAAAAAGAGAAGAAGAGGATAGTTTCTTTGCTCCGCCAGCCAAATCAGTGCTTGCTAGTACAGCTCCTTGGGGATTACAACTGGATCAACTTCTCTGTTGCTTATTTTAGAGTCAGCTTTTGCCAAACTGCTGTGCTGTTTTCCCATTTTGCAGTTCTCCATAAAATCCTCACATTTTCCTTTCTCGGAGAACTGCTTTTGGAAAATCATGACTCAGCCAAAATGCTTTAGAAAATTAAAAATTAAGGACCTTGGAGTATATTGACTAAGCCAAATGGGTCATTATGGAGTATCCTTTAAATAGAAGTCCTGCCCGAGCATAGCAGACCCCCTGCTCTCCCTCTTCTCCTCCTTTCCCCCTCATTTTAGTGTCACATATAGACTTGAAAAATTACACAGGTTATTAATAAAGACATTAAGCATTGCTAGCGTCAGTGTTTGTCCCTGAGGAATGTCACTTATTACAGGGCAGCAGCTGAGTTTTGGGACACTGATGAACACGCTTTGAGCCTGATGGTTCAGCCAGTTTTCCACCCACCTTATTGTCCACTTATCCAGACATGAGTTCATGACTTGGGCTACAGGGATCCTATGGAAGACCATGGCTTTCCTAAAGGCAAGGTATACAATATCTAGGCAACTTTTTATACTGCTCCTGTGTAGTCTTCCCCTCTTTCCACCTTCTATATCCATTTTGCATAAGAGTTCATCAAGGTGTTCCCTCTTTCAAACCATATAGTTTCTTGTTGAGAAAGGATGGGTTAACCCCATACCAAAGAGATTATGTTAGTCTCATAAAGCATGGCAGAAGCACTCATACATTTCTTGTGGGGTTAAAGGTACTACAGTTCCATTTATAGGACTGAAAGGAAGCCAGTGCCTCTTGAACTACTGGAAGAGTAAATGATCTGTGGGACTTGAATTTCAACACTTGGCATGGATGTTTTGCTGCAGAAAGACTGTGTACTGATTTTGTGTATCATATGAGTTTGTGTATCATATCTAGGTCTGGATGTCAAGCTACTTTTAGGGAGTATGACTTCCTTTTAAAATATCCTTTGAGCTTTCTCTGCTTTGCTTCAGGCTGCTGGAATCAGCCTCATTTGGTCGGTGCCTGACAGATCTTCTAACCAGACCTCCACCCAACTTGAGGAGACCCAGAGCAAGAAGGGGCAGAGGCAGTGCACCAGAAGCCTCACAGTGTGGGAGCACAAGGCAACACGTGGAAGAGTGAGTGTCCTGCTTAAAACCCAAGATGAAGAACATTTTGCTCTGGAGTTCAAGACTACTGCTGCAACACAGAATGTGGACTCTTGTCTCATACATACTCCTAGTAAAGAGAAAACCTCAAGAACTGCAGCCACTGCTATAGCAGTAGATTGCAGGTATATGGAGAGAGTTGATATATAAATGGAAGGGATGGTGAAAGGCTTAAAAAACAACCTGAAACTGGACTGTGAGAGATGGAAGCCAAAACCTATCTGTTTATTAAGAAAATTCGTGTAAGATCTGCAATTATTCGTCTAGAAGAGTTCAGCAGACCACAGAGCACCCAGACAAGAGCACTTTGTTGGCAGCTTCAGATGTGACAAAATGTAGGAGAAAGCTCTCTATTAGAAGCTAATGAACCTGGACTGTGAAGCACTCACAGGAACGAAAGGTGGAAAAGAGCAACTCGCTTCTTAGAGCTTTTATGTAATATCATTCCCTGTTGACAGCCATGAAGGGTCTGAACCTGCAACTGCATGTCAAGGTAAGTCACAAGAATGTGAAGTTTTCCTACTGTCTTTTACAAGCAGACAGTATATGGAGGTAGAGCTTCCTTACAGGTATGTCACTCATTTTTAAAGAATAAGGAGAGGGCTCACAAGATCGTGAGGGACCTGTGAGTTTACAGAGGTTAATGAGATTAAACCAGTGTTGCTGTTCAGATCCTCTTTTGATTTCCTTTTGACCTTCCTAGTGCTCTCTGGTTCCCTAAAGGCCAGCCTCTCTTTGAGAGATATAAAACTATAAACAGTGTCAAGTGCAGAGAAATGCAATGTATTTATTTTGTTATACCCTGAAATACAGATGGGTTTGATTTCTGTTTCACCTCAAATATTTTAGCAGTGCTAATGTAAAACACAAAATCATTCCATCATATCCAGAGAGATTTAAGAAAGATCATGACTTGCAGGAAGGAATTAATCCACTGTAATAATAACTGTAGGGTCAGAATTACACGAATTAATTTAAGACTCCACATTTACCATTATCAAGAAGGAAAATTTCATATTAAAAAACCCGTTCTTTTAATTACTAAGGATCCAGTGGTCCTTACAAGTTCTTCTGACTCACTGTTAAATTTTACCAGCTAATATAATTCCTTCACACGTGTAATGGGATAGCCCTGAAATAGAGTATTGCCAGTACTTTGTAACAAATTTGCAAGAACTCAGGACTGAGGCTTGTCACATCTGTCTTGTTGGAAGGTTTCATAACCTGCCTGTAGCTTTGTTTTACTTGCTTTAGCTCTGACAACAATTCTTTCTCACAGACCAGGTGTTTGTAGCTAATTTGGTTTACTTTTGTTTTTCTTTCTCTGTTACAGCCATTGTTATATATAGGTAGCAGTAACAAGCAGTTACTCTATGCAGAATGAGATATTTAAAATTCTGCAGTGGAATTCCCTTGCTCAGTTTACATCCTTTCCAGGTGATTATTTCATAATGCATGGATCCTTGGGATTCTTGGTTAACAGCAACATCTGCTATAGAGGCGTTTTAAAAGCCTTGTTTTTCTGAATATAAAATCTCTATCTCAAGCATGTAGAGGGGGAAGGAATTTTTTTATTGTTGAAAAAGCAAATTTTAATTATAATCATATATTATGTCTATAATCCTGAAGCAAAGGACCCAATTCAGAATCTTGAACGTGTGTACAGAGGCTCAACTAAATTCCTTAGAGAACATTTGCATGGGAGCATGGTTTTCCGTTAAATTAATATTGATCATGTTCACAGTCTGGAATTAAGTGGATAATTCTTTCCCATGCTTGTACAACTCCCATCTATACAGAGCAATTTGATAACTGTATTCAAAGAATGAAAGCAAATAATACATGTAATCAGTATGAGATCAAATCAAGGTTCAGCTATGGGCACTTCATTCCATTTCCCAATCTGTAGTGTTTCAAAGGAGGAGGGTGCGTGGAAGTGCGTTGTGCTCTGAGCTCTCGTCTTAACAGCATCATCAATGAAATACCAGTGACCATCTTGTAATCACTACACTTCTGAAGGTTCAGTTCATACAAGAACTCTCTCTTAAGCTTCATTCATGCTCTGAGGCATTTCCCAGGACTACATTTTAGCAGGTCACTTCTACTGGACCCAAGGTGTCTGCATGCTGGCATAGAAACAAAGTGTACGTACAGATAACTATACCTGCTTTTGTGAGAAGAATCATAGATTAAAACTGATTGATAAATTAAGATTTGCTAGGTTTTATTGACCCAGCCTCACACCCTTCAAGTATCAATGATTCTGTATGCATTTACTCTGCTATTTGCCCTACTTTTCAGTGCGTCTGTATTAAAAAGAAGAAAGATGTGCAGTGCAGTAGCAACAGTATACCATACTAACTTTTGAAACCAAAACCATAGATATCATTTTCACCATTTCTACAAGATAAGTGGAAAATTCATGTACTGTCATTGGTTCCATGCTATGATTTCATTGACTATGAGAAAAGGAAATACCTATGTACATATGTTTATAAAGAAAACCAGGAACATTAAAAATGGTTTAATGTGAAGTAAATAAAGAATTAAAATTATGAAAATACACTTAAGATGTTACTGCTATGGTTTTGCAGAAATAATAATGAAAGTAATGGTTGGGCCTGATTGTCTTAGAGGTCTTTTCCAACCTAAATGATTCTATGATTCTATGAAAGGCTGTCCCACAACTAACAAAAGCAGCACACAGAATGCTGGAAAAGAACTGCATTTTTATGCTAGAGCCATCAGCAGGCCCTGTAAAGCCAGTAAGACTGAGCTGGGAGACCATGGCATAGAAGAAAACTATGCACTTTTCACCCTGTATTACCATACACAAAACTTAGCTTAAAAAATTCATACTGACAGCACCTCCACTGTAAGCACAGACAGAAGTATATTTTCCCTGCAAGACTTAAAAAAAAAAAAATCTCTGGTTACAAAACTGGGCACAGAAACCTACAGATTTACTTCTATGTGTCAGGATATGTTGTGTTGCCATCAGATGCTGTCATAAGGTAATGGGTCTAGTTACACGTAAGATTAAATACTGACCACGAGATGCAGCACGTGCAATCTATAATGAGGCTTTCTTATGTTGTTTGAGTTTTGGGAAAAGCCTATTAAATCTTGTGTGTGTATTTCCATCCATGCATCATAGACCATAAATCACTCAAACACAGCATCATAACTGGAAAAATTCAACTCACCAGGGATTTTCACGTGTAGTGAACAGACAGGTTTTTTTGTTCTTATATATCACTAAAGTAGAGGATAAAGCGAGTACTTTTTAATGTATGTAATGAATACGTGGAGTTTTATACTACTATAGGGTGCTTGAAATGATGTTTTTCTAAAGCGATGGGACCAAAACAACTCAAAAAATTGGGGAGAGAAATGGGGTTATGATTTAGAAAAGGAATAGACATTCAAACCCCCAAAATGCTTTTCAAAGGAAGATACCTGCAATTTATAAAGAATTTAGAGCTAAAATTCAATTATGCTCATTTTGAGAAGAATAAACATAGTGGGCAGAGACAGTGTTATCTCAAAATAGATTTCCAAATACATTAGGACATATAGTCTTCATTTTTGTCATGAAGATTCAGAGTAATGTTAGCTGTGCTTCTGCAGATCCTCCCTTCATTGGGACTGTTAAATTTTATGTTTAGTATATTATATGACAAAACTGACAGGGTCAGAAATCACTCAAATTAATAAAATTACATGAAGCACTGCCTGCTAGGTCACTAGCAAAATCAGCCTATGGGCTTGGGAAATACAGTGTGCTACATCAAGATTTCCATTTTATTTCTCTGCAAGAGAAATTGCTTTTTGGCTAAGTGCTGTTTCTTTTCATGTTTACATGGAAAAGAAGCTTAGTCACATCTCTGAGGCAGTGGAATCAGGGCATAACACAGCACAGGCCATGGAAACAGTGGGTTAAATGCTGTCCTTTGGAGGTTCAGGTTTAGGTCTGGCAGAGAGTAGTGCCTAAAGGAGCAGTCACAGCCGCTGTGTCCTGCAGATTCTTCTCCATTGTTCCACGTGCCAGGGCTGGCATTCATGCGGCTACACTTCTTCAGGAATCACAATCTTCTTCTGCAATCTTCTTCAGGAACCACATTCATCGTGACCAACTTCCCCCGCTTAGTTTTCACCTTACACCATTTTAGTCAGTTCACCCTGAAGCCACATGAACATTAGCTCCAGCATAAAGGCAAGAGTAGAAATGACCTTTTCAGCAGCAGCACAAACATATGCCAGATTAAACTGACTGTGGAATTTAAGTCAATTCTTCTGACATTTTCCAATTATTTGTAATAGCTTAATAAATATATAATTCTCAATGCAAAAAGACTGTAACTGGGCCTGTCCTAGCGTAGTGAGGATAACTCTTCCAAATAAAATTCTAAGTTATATGTGTCGTGAAAATCAAGATTCATATTCATTTCAAAAAGAAACTTATACTGGATTTCATTAAAAAAACCCCATCCTAGTTATAGAGTCTGTTACCAGAAGATTATTATAAAGTAGCCTTTTTCTACATGTTTAGCACGTGGTAAAAATAGAGGGCACGTGTGTACCTATTACTGCCCATGTTGCTGACTTTCTTTTTCCACATCCTTCTGACTGCTTATATTGTACATATTACAGGGTATTTATAAAGTAACAAAACCAGACACTATCAATGTTATATTAGGACAATAAATGAGAACCTGCCAGATCAAGACAAACCTTGGCAATTAGATCCAAGTCAACCTGGTAAATCCTACTAAACTGAAATAGAAAATACTAAGGAGATGCAGTCAGTGGAAGGAAAGAATCATATCAAACACATATTTAATGCCACTCTTACTTTTTGTATAGCATCAACAGAGCTCAATAATAAATATTCAGCCATCAGACTATAAATGCTTCCACAGCTTGCTGAGTGCTACTTCTTTAGAACGGATAAGAAGTTTATGCCCTCATTTTGAATTTGTAGAAAGTCCCACAGTGGCCTGTGGGCGGTGAAATACAGCCCCTCCACAGGCAGGGTCATGAGTTAACGTTGAATTTCCTTTAACTGAAGGTAAATTATACACATAGTAAAATAAATAGCAAACATCCAACTGCCCTGAGAAGAGCAGCTTTACATGCACAGGTCAGGAGTCCTTGCTACCTCCAGGTAGCAGAGGCAAAGCAAGGCTTGGGGAAAAGGTCTTTTTCAAACTCACCCCAAACACATGGGAGTACCAAAGGCCTCAAACCATCTGAGTGAAAAATTGATCCTTTTCCAAAACATTCAAGCAACTACATCCAGACAAAAGTAGTTAACAGCATTTAAGGAGGCAAGAACCAAGAAAAAACAACCAATAACAGCAGAAGTCGAAACATTTAGTGGTTTTGGAGAAAAAAATTGCAATCTCCACCACTAAATTGCAGTAATACATAACAGCTCCCTTGCGCTGCAGGTAGTTGATGGTTCCAGGCTTAAAGACCTAGCAAATATAACTAAAAGGAGAGGTGGAAAAAAAAGAGCCAGTGGTAATGCATCAAAGAAAAGTGAGTCCTTTTTTATAAGCACTGTAATACCTGCTTGAGGAGAGAGTTTGGTGTACTATTACCATGAAAAACTACCAAACCTGTTTGCTTCAACTTGGGTTTTGCTTGTCCACTGTCTTGTAGGAGACATAGTTTGAGTTGCATCAAGTTCATCAAAGCAGCTTTGAAAATCTATTTCAGATGTCTTCATATAATTTAAAATAATATTGCACACATACTTACATAGTTTGGACCAGATTTCTGCTCTGCAACCCTTCAGTTCATGTAAATATGCAGACATTAGCTTCAAATTTGGTTAGCTGTGGTTTTACAGAAAACAGAGATGAGTATTTATCACTCACCTGAGAGTCCATTCAGGTTTTATAAAAGGATTTAATAAATGATCCAAAGTCCTAGAATTCCATCACTGAACTGCTGACATCACCTGTGCCATCCTGAGAAAAAAGTGATCTGTCTCTGCCCACTTTACCTCTATTGGCCTTTCTTGCTAGAATGCTCAAGGGAAGTATGTGACCAGGACTTTGCTTTTAGGTGCACTTATGAAAAAGCTTATTTGTAACAAAGTACATTAAGGAAATGTTGTTGTCACTGCTTTTCCTGCAGGCATTTATAGTTACTATTCTCAGTAATCTGATTCAATTGAGCTCAATCAGTGCATTCACATTTTTAAAGGCTGTATCTTTGTAGAATTTGGTCTTATATAATAAAAAACCCCTTTCTTTAAATAAATTATCAAAGTAGGCAGACAGGTCTAAAACTTGGTATCCATGAAGTATACTAAAAAAGTCCTGAAACTCTCAAGGAACCTTAGACTTCCATCCTGTAAGAGTTTTGCAGGAGACTCTAATAGAATTCAAGGCATTATTTCAGACCACTGCTCTAAAAAATAATAAAAGGGTTACTCTTCAATTCTGATTCTCAATGTAATTATGAAAAGATGTAGCGGGTTTAGTTCGCTTTCCCTGCCAAAGCACCAGATTTGTAGAGGTTTAGATTCAAAACCGGGCAGAAACACCAATTTGTATAGTGGTTTCAGTTCATCTCTTTATCTTTTGTAAGATAGGAGATTTGGAGGAATGCAAAACAGGCTCAGACTTAAAGAAAATGAAAAGTTTATTAACAGAATAAAAAGAGAAAAGAAAATAATAAGAAAATCAAAGCAAAATTCCTCTTTTCACTCACACCCCCCTCTTCCTTTCTTCTTCCCTAAACCAGTACAAAGGATAACATTATATAATTCTTAGTCAGTATTCACAATTTTAAGAATCTTTCCTACTGAGTAAGGAGAAAAGAGGTTTCCTTTGCAATCCGTGGTCCCCCAAAAACCGTATCAGCCCCAGTACAACAGCCCCCACCCGGGAATAAAGCTGTTACCGGGAAAACACCTCTCCCATGGATATGGGATCACATGGGCCACAACATGGGGTAGTCCTTTTTTAAGGGTGAACAGTTTCTAGCTTAAAGCAGCAACTCGCTTCTCCACAGAAAATCTTAAAAGTTCCTTATATCTCTACACATTACAGCTTCCCACACTTCTAGGCACTTTGTATGATTCTCTTTCGCACATAGGCTGCATCCAAAACTCTTCATTACCCCACATGTCTTTTAAATGGATTAAAGAGAAAAACAGTTTGGAGTATTACAGATTTTACCACGGTTTGCAGAAGGCAGTTTTAAGCTTTCGCGCTGCAAGCATGACCACGCCCCTCCTTCTTCCCCGTCCACCATTTCTCGGTTTCACTTTTTCTTTCTTTCTGACTTCAAAAAATGCCATGATGAAGAGCAGTCTCCATGTTCAGGCTTTATGATGAAGAAAGCCCCATTCACCTTTGTGCTGCTGGCTTCTCGATGTTAGTCTTTCAGTCCATCGGTCTCGGCTAGGATCCCCGCAGCCACGTGGAGGGGGGAGGGGGCCGTTCTCAGGAGCCCTGGCCAGATGCTGCAGCTACTTGCAGTGAACACAGTTGTTTCTCAGTTGTCGATCTCTGAGGAGATCATCCCGCCGGCATCCCGGGGCCGTGTCCCCGGCACCAGGGGAGGGAAGAGGCTCGAGGCCGCTCCAAGGAGCGAAAGCCTCGGCCGCCTTTTTCCCCCCGTCCTGCGGGACCGGCCAAACCCCAAAAAGAGAACTTCCTGTCCCTCCAGCCTTTATATATGGAAATTTCGAAAAGCGCCACTGGTCAAACGAGCTGTCCATCAGCTCAGGCTCAACCCATCACAAAAGACAATGTAAACAACTGGTGGCAGGAGTGTATATGAGCTACAATGGCGTGAGTATCAGCAGACACCCAAGCCATCCATTTCGTTTCTTTAGAGCACTATACATCCCAATAATTTTCAGATAATGTAGATCTTTATTAAAAATGCTCAGGGGGTTTATTTTGCTTTTCCAAACTGGTAAATTCATAAGTGATTAAATATTTACATTTCAAAGAGGTAGCTTTACTAGGTGCAGGTTCTATTTGAGCAGTTGCACTCCCCTAATGAGTCTGTTCTAAGGTTTTTTCACTTAGAAAAACCATTATGTACTTAAATAGTTTGTAGCCATGGAAAGTTACAAGGCCTATCAGGAATTAAGAACTCTACAGAGGTTGGAAATACTGCATCCTTTACATTACTTAGGTAATGCAACAATTTTTTCCCCACTATTTTTTCATGGCTAGGAACAGCGATGCTTTTTATTTAGATGAGCTGACCATATTATTATCTGTTCCATAGCTTCGGAAAGCATTCTTTTCTATTTGCATGTCACATTGTGTGTCTGTCTCATTATTTCAGTGGCACACGAATGACCAAACATTGTAAATGCTACACTCTGTAAAACAGCACAATGACTGCAACTGCATTGAAAATCTTTCTTGGTTGCCACAGTACAGGATTCATTTTGATCTCACTAGGGAGAAACATATTTTAAAATGGACTATTAGAAACCTTGTAAAAAAGGAAAAGCACCTATTTAGTGAAGCAAATGAAAACACTCTTATCTATTTAATTAAAATTGAAGTGGACCCTTTTTACTCATTATCAGTTGATAGTAGACCCTGTTGTTTGCATTGAATACTACTGCAAACCAGAAGTACTTTTATTGGGCTCTCTATAGGACTATTTATGTTGTGCACTAATCTACTCCACATGAATAAAGGCATCAGAACTACCTTGATCATCTGATCAAAGGCTGTGTATACTTAAGGACATTCACAGAAGTTCTGGAACAAAGAATTTTTCATATTATTTTGAACCCAGTGACGGAAATTTAGGACTTCTTAGAACTTTGCAAACACTAATTACCAAAACACCTTTTCATCCTCCCTCAAAAAAACTTTTTACTTCTATAAAGTGATTAAAAGTATGCCATTCTTAATAACTTAGACAAAAAACAAACAGAACTGTTGAGAGCTTGGTATTTCTCTTGTAATCTGTGCAAGCTACAGAAAATAAGTACCCATAGGCTGTCTGCATTAGCCTGAAGTACAGAGTCATGCCACTGTAGCAGAGCTGTCTGTGGTAACCCACTGTCCTCCTGGTCATTTTCTTTCTGTCACCTGAGGTCTCATGGACTGCTCAGTGAAGATCTTACAACAATGGTGTTCATCCTACAGTGCTGAAACCAGCAGCTGTGCATCTTAGTGGTTGTTGTATGGGCAACACTTTAAAGGAATAACCTTTCCTAGTTAAACTGACCATTACATCAGGGATGAGTAGTTGATTTAACCTTTTACTAGAAATTTCTGAGAGCTGTGGAGCTAAATCTCTTATTTCTAGCTATGCCACATCATGCCTACCTCCCACGTACCAATGGATAACTCAGTGGATTTTGCATGTCCTCCTTACATACTGTGACACAGTGGGGCAAGAAGCCTATGTTTAACTGATAAAAGTCTACTTGCCATCTACTTTTAGAATTCTGTGCCTTTTCTCCAGGTACAGATAAAAGATTTCATTTTTAAAAAAAATTCATACTCAAACAGTACAACGAAAATTTGAGACAGATATAAAAATTTGAGGCTTCTTTGCAAAAAAACTAGGATGCTACCAAACCACATGGAAGAGTTCTGGACCAGAGGATAGGTTAGTGCACAATATGTTGTTTATTATCATGAGCAAATTATCTTTGCTGATGATAATAAACAAGATAATAAACAATATCCAGAGAATACAACAAGTGGAAGAATATGTGTGTGCATGTGCATGTGGATGTTTGTATGTCTCCATGTATACATGTTTTATAGCTATGTATCTCCTGATGTGTCATTAAAGATACCTCGAGTGTTTGACTTCCTTATTTCATTCTTTTTTTCTTGATGGTTCTTATGTCTAAATCCCTGTATCCACTATTCTATTTTCTGGCTGAAACCAATTGTTCTGATTTTTTTTTAATAGGCAGTATTTTTAACACAAATTCTTTGATCAGTTTCACTTTCCATAGGCAGGTTTCTAAAACAGTTGTTCCTGGAAATCAACCAGAGCTATAATTAATACATGAGAAATGCCCCAGGATACTTTCTTATTTTTCTGCACTGAAAACAAAGTGTTTGGTGGGTTTTTTTTTAAATATTCATGTATCTGGGATCAGAATAGAATGTGGGAATAAGAGGAGAGGCTGCAGCAACTACTTTTGGGTGAGAAAAATTTAATACAAAAGAAACCTAAGCCTAAAACGGAAAGGAATTTGTAAAGTTGGGGGATTGAATATTCTGAAGAAAAAAAATTATATCCCTTTACTTTATTATTTGGTTAACCATTCTATGTCATTTACTGAGAAAATGTGCTGCTAGGTGGCCATCAGATATTTCTCACACTATGTAAAATTTACAATTATGATTTTTAAATTATTATTTACAGACAGAAATCAAGCAAAATAAATCAAGTAAAATATTGAAAAAAATTTTTTCTGGAAAGGTCCAATTATGTTTATCTTTCCCAAGTGTAGCGGGTTGACCCTGGCTGGACAGAAGCCATCTCTGTAGCCCCCCTGCAACAAAAGCTTGGCCATGCAAACCCAATACACCAAGAATGATTATGAGAGATCAGAGACAGGATTTTCACAATCCAATGACAAATCTCTGGTACTAAAGCCAAGGTGATATTTCAGGGGGAGATGCAGCTATCCTTCAGTAATCAGTTACAGAGAAACATGCCTTAAGGTTACAATATTTCTGTCTTTGAAGGCATTTCTCAAAAATATCTTCAAAATTAAAGGAATAAAATTCAAAATCTGATTCTGAAAGACATATTCTTCTATCAATTTAAATGTCCGTTTAAAAAGAGAATAACATCAGCAATAACTTTGCTTAGTATTCTATTAAGCTTCTGATCTCAGTTATCTTTTGAGAATGAGTTGAACAAGCAATGGTATTTTCAAATACTTATTGCACATCTAAGACAATTCATATCTTTTTCTGGTTACTGGAACTTGAAAATGAATCTTAGGAAATCCACAGCTTCTGGTAAGGTCTTTGATATCACAGAGAGGAAGAAACAGAGACTCAGTCAGTAGGAATTCTTACATTAATTTCTTTTCATTTTACCTGCCCATGCTTGCCACTCCTATTCACATGGGATTGCAGGATGAAGGTAAATGCATGTGTATGTATCTATATGACTGTAGCTATATCTTTATCTATCTACCCATATCTATATCTCTTTATACATATACACACACCTCTCTTTTTCACACTGAGGGTTGTCAAACACTATAACAGAGTACCTGAAACAACTGTAGAGTGTCTGTGGAGATATTTATAATATAACTGGACATGGTCCTGGAAAACCTGCTCCAGCTGACCCTGCTTGAGTAGGTGACTTGTCTGATTTCCCAAGATCCCTTCAACTTAAACTCTTTGATTGTCTGTGATAAATGTTAATGGATAGCGTCTATGAATCAACTCGCCAAGTTACTCGATCTTGACATCATAATTTTGCTTCATAGAACCGTTTACTGAATGCCTCACACCTTATAGTTCTCCCTGCTCATTTCTGAACACTCTCTATTTCTTTATACTTTTCCAGATTGACTCTGAGAAGAGTGGTCCATTGATTTCCAATGGGATACTTGTGTGCTTTATATCCTATTCATTACCCATCTTACCAAGTTTGCTGTCCTTAATTGCTGTTGTGAAGAGTTTTTTTCAGTTTGAGCTGTCTGCAATGATAATACTATTTATTCTTTTTAAGAATTTTTACATGTAGATACCTTAAAGCAATTTACATGGAAATATGTCTTAAACAGCAGTTTCTCCAATTTGAAGGTTTCAAACTAGAAGGAAAAAGAGATGAAATGATTTTTCATCCTGTTTGTAGCATATCTCTAGAGCATGTCGAGATCTTTTATTTTAAACTAAATATTTGATTTTGTTCATTTCTGCCTCCATCAAAGAGCAGGAAAATCTTAGAAACATATGGCAAAAGTATGACTTAATTTATACCATATTTTATCCATTTATACTATATTTTATCCTGATGTTCTTGTCCTCAAACTTGCAGAAATTAATGCATCTCAGTTAGTTTCAGAAAGTCTAGACCTGTCTGATTTGATTGGCTACTTATCAGGCAAGGACAGGAGAGATTCTGGTTAACAAAACTTTGATGCCAAGCAAAGTCATCATTACATAAATGAAAAATTCTTCTTGATACCTCAAAGAGGGCATTCTTAACACCACCGAAAGTGCCAACAGAAATTTTACATACTAATTGAGGGCAACATGAAGCTACAACATGAAAAATTCTTTGCAATCAAATTATACAGGAGGTTAGTACAGGATAATCTTTAGCTTTGAGCTCTTTTGTACTTTTTCCATTTGCACAAGGGTCACTTTGTGAATGTGGTAGAGGCCTTAGCCTTCTTTGCTGGAGTCATTACCCAGCGCCTATACTGAAGACTAATCACCTCTGAAACTATACCAGGCAGGAGGAATATATTCAAATTGATGCTAAAAAGAGTATAAGCACCCATGTGTATACATTGGCTCTAATGGTGAAACAATGGAATGTTGTAATATCCTTTATTCTACAAAAGCCTTGTTGCCTAATGGACTGATTCTGGTCTAATGACAAGTGCAACAGAGGCCTTAACAACAGCTGTAGGAATGCCTCCTACAAGATAGAATTGCACTGTAAATTTTATAGTCTTCTCTGTGCTGCAAAAAACCCCCTATATTTCTTTTTCTAAACCATTTCTAACATCAGTAAATTGGTTTGAATGCCTTCTGCAAAATAATAAATCTTAATCACTTTCATGTGGATTCACTGAAGGGTTGAACTAAAATGTTCAGAATCAAAACAGACAGTTAAGGTGTCTAGCTGAAGAAATCCCCAAGCACAAATTTTTGAAGGCTGCACAGTATTGTCAGGAAGTACCACTGCTTACTTGTCCTGTTCTTATCATTAACTTTATATATCTTCTATTGACCATGGTCTTGGCTGTTCAGCTCAGTAGGTCGTCGGTGTGATCTATTCTTATATTAGCAAAAAGATATTGACAGTTTTCAAGAAAATTATTTGTATTGTCCTTTTCTTCTTCAAACAAAAACATAAAAGCATTTCAATTGGTGGAAATCTCATGGTATGTCTATTTCAAGTAATACCAGAGAGAACAGGACCTGAGTTAGTTTAGATCCTCTCTAGTTTAATTAGTCTTCTTCTACTGTGAATTAAAGCCATGACATTGATTCTACTGATTAGGAATAACTAAATGTTGTTATATTGGTAGATCTTTTTTTTTTTTTAGTAGAATCCTCAGATTAGCCACGTGATACAATTCATAGTAAGAATTTTACTCTTAAAAGAGTATTTAGAGATTTAAGGCCTATGTCTGTACCTAGCAGGTTAGTTGAAATGATGGTTACCAAGGGTAAAAACTGAAGTGTCTAGGATATCTTGAAGTAGCATAAAACCAGCACAGTTTCTGCAATGGAAAATATAATTTCTTAGTTTTTTATTTAAGTTCTTTGAATATATCTATAAAATGATAAATGAAGAAAAAATAGTTCACATAAATTAGTAAAACTGCTTCAGAGCCTTTGACAGGGTCCTGAATAAGATTCTATAAAATAAACAGACCATAAGGACCAACTATATCCTGCGGAGCATCAAGCACTGCATTGCTAGCTGGTTGAGGGAGGTAATTGTCCCACTCTGCATGCACTGGCCCAGCCTCACCTCAAGTGTTGTGTACAGTTTTGGGTGCCTCAGTATAAGGACACCAAGTTACTGTAATCTGTCCAGAGCAGGTCAGCCAAGATGATGAAAGGCCTCAAGGGCAAGACGTACAAAAGACTGCTGATGTCACTTGGTTTGTTCAGCTTCAAGAAGAGGAGGCTGAAAGTGACCTCACTGCAGTCCACAACTTCCTCGAAGGGGGCAGTGGCAGGGCAGGCGCTGATCTCCTCTCTCTGCTGACCAGTGATAGGACCAGGGAAAATGAAATGAAGCTCAGGGGCAGTTCATATGTGACATTAGGAAAAGGTTCTTCTCTGAGAGGGTGGTCAGCCACTGGAACAGGCTCACCAGGGAAGTGGTAATGGCACCAGGTCTGTCAGAGTTCAAGTGTCTGGGTGATGATCACAGTCACATCTTTTAGTTTCATGACAATTCAGCAAGGAGCAGGGAGTTGGTGATCCTTATGGATCCCCTCCAGCTTGAGATGTTCTATGATTCTATGAAATAAAATAATCTCAAAAGGAATGGCAACATTGTCATGAAGAAGAGGCCAAAGAGCACAACGAAATGACCAGTTAAAACCCAAAACCAAAGCAACCAACTGAACATAATGAAGACTTTACTGTACTCAAACTTTTAATGTTCAGTGTTAATCAATAGTTTTAAAAGAACTGTAGAGCAGGACTGGCTCTACTTACTGAAGTTTGCAGATACTACTTAGGCATTTAAGTCTGGAAAGGTCACAGAGGTTGAAAGAAACTTTTGACATGCTTAATTCAAGTAGTTTACTCATCAACATAATAAATAGTTCATTTCATGTTGAAAAGGAAATTTCACATTTTTCCAGCATCTCAGAGGGCTCTAAATTTGTGGAAGCAACTCCTACATCAGATCTGAAAACTGCTGTAGATTCTTTGATGCAGCTGTAGCTGGGAGCCTAACAACAAGTTATGTTACATGAAGAATAATAGGGTAATTAACATTGCCATATGATGAGTTTCTGTAATTAATGATATTACCTGATTTGGAGTGCACAGTGCTAATCACTTATCCCAAAAAGCACATGGCAGAATGTTGGTTAGTTCTGACATTATTGAAAGGTATGAAAAGTGGACTGGAAGTGTTTGCATATAAAAAGAAACTGAGTAATTAGGACTGACCACTGAAGAAACAGAAAACAGAGATATGATAAAAGTAGATTATATAAGAAAATCATCAGAAATTAGAAATTCTGTTACTTGTCTCATAATGTAAATGCAAAGAAACGTGATGACATGAAAAAGTTTTTGATTAAAAACTGATACAAGAAAATTTCCATTCGTTAACTGTAAACTCTAGTGCTTATTTTCACATACAATTGCCAAAATCAAAAGTACAGGAAGAATTAAAAAAAAAAAAAAAAAATTAAAACATCAATTCACTTAATGGTCGTCAACAACAAATTTGGCAAATTATCATCATGGTTGCTAGATATAGGAGAATGATGGATTAATTGAGCTTGGAAATCTCTTTTGCCTTATTTTCCTAACTTGTTCTTATCAACAGCCTGGAGTACAAGCCCCTAATATTTACAGTACATATCACCTTCAAATACATAGTAGGTGTAGCATTACCTTTAACCACCTGAGGGGGACATGCCCCACTTTATGAAAGGAATGAACTAGGTTACTCCAGAGAACATAGTCTGGTTCCAAATTGTGCCCCATTCATCCCAGAAAGCACTGAGGCTACGTAAGACCTACATCTTCTACATTGGAAAGCACAGTTTTGCAAAAACTATCTATTACTTTACTTTCCAATTAATTTTCAACCTTCTTTCTAATGTATAAATTGACATTCTCATTTGTTTTATAAAGTAGTGATGTAAAGCCTTGCTCATTAGAAAAAGGACAATTGAGTGCATAAAATAAAGAATAGGTACTGCATGAGTTGAGACTAACCAGTCACCTCAAGGCTTTCAACAAAGTTCAATTGCAAGATGAAGTGAGTTTTGCTGTAATATGCCCTGAACCGGTGTTTTCATAAAGAAAAGTCACTGAGGTTGCAAACTCTTTTTCTATGTTTGCAGTAGTAAAAATGACATGTCCAAAACCATTCCCTGCCTTTGAGGTTAATTGGCATGGTGCAGCTGATAACTCACTCAATGGGCTATTCAACTCATTATTCCTGGAGTAACTGGCCTGTTGTAACTCTGCTAATTGTCATTGGCCTTGGAACCTACTTTCTACACATTTTAAGGGCATATTTATTTCTTTGTTGTTTGTCCCATTCAGGACTCATCTACCTGCCTGTAAGGTTTAGAAGGCTGGTCTTTGAGAAGCCTGCTCACTGTCACTTCCAACACACCTCAGACCACCTCTGAATTCCTACTGTTCCCAGACATCCATTGGGGCCTTTGGAAGGGCTGTTCTATAGAAAACTGTGAACACCACGATCCACGAGTTCATGCTCGTGCCAGCTTCAAAAGCACATCTTCCAAAGCATGGAGTCACTTGTCTTCTTCAAACAAACAGCTAAGGAAATATTAAATTTTGATTGAACTGTATTTTTGTAAATTCACAATGGAAAAACTACTTTCAATAAACTCATTATAAAATAAAAACCAGGCCATCTTAATGCTATCACGACAAGTTTTCATTTCAGATATTTACTATTCTCATTTTAAGTAATTCAGACGGAGGTTATGTGATGAAAAGTGTTGGAAGTTATTGGGTTTTTTTCAATAGTAAGACTAACTGCCTAATTTATTCTGTAGCTGAATATTAATCCTAACAGTGGAAAAACTTCATCAGTTATAACATGATTTCTGAAAGCTTTACTGAGCTGCATATTATCTACAGATTGCCATTGGCAACTCAACTCGCTAAATAAGCAGAACTGGAATGAATTATTTTTTTTGATATTATAAGACAAAACATAAACAAAGAAATAAACTCAAAAGGGATTTATATTGCACTTGAGAGATTTGACCAATGAATGAGAAGGAAGAACTGAAGTATTTGTGCTAATCGGGGAGGAATTGGACTTAACTAACTCCCATAGAGCACTTGCAATTTTCAGTGAGTGACTTTCAAGTCTGTAGTACACTTGACTGCATCTTACTGGATTTTGTGCTTAAAATGTTTTACTAACAGTCCACTGAGGTGTGAAAGTACAATAAGTTCTTGCAGTGGGAGGAAAGGTGCATTTCTTAGGAGTACAGCAGAACTAAAAATAGATTGCTATTTCTCCCACATGAAATATGCTACTCCATACAACAGGACTGATTTTATTTCTAGGTACCAAGGTCCTATCAATGTTCCTTCATATCAGCTGTGTCAAGCCTTTATCAAAAATATAGTTTATAAAAGAAACCAAAAAAAGTTTTACCTTTCACTGTCAGATACACTTTAAGGGATAGTTCTGTGTAAGATTTAATTCTCAATCTAAAATAAATAAGAAAGTAATCAACAACTATAGCTTTCATATATTTCTTTTTTCCAGTTTCCATCTCATTTTGAGGACTGATCATCTTCTGAGGTATGGCTTCATAATTATGATTATGAATTCTTTCCTTTTCTTTGTTTCTATACAATTGCTTTTCAGGCTCTATTCAATTTTAGGCTAATAGTACTGTGCCTAAGGAATACCCATAACAAATAATTTGCCTTTGTTCAGGTCAATGAAAGATTTCATGGATTGTTGACAAATACGTGATGCCAGATTGCAAATCATTTCAGCATTTTCTATTTTCAGTGAGGAAAGCAATATAGAAGTTCACATCAAATTATGAAAACTGGCAAAATCTGAAGCTTTATATTTTATGTTCCATATTTCAAATATTATTGTGAATGGGAGATACTTGGATCTGTTTAAGCAATAGAAATAAGTGAGTTTATATGTATTTTTGAATCATGAGATACTGTGCACATGGAATTTTTTCCATCTATTCGTACCAGCAGCAGGTCATCTGGTTCAATGAACTGATTTTCAAAAGCAAAGTACATTTTGCTGAATAAATAATGTTTCCGTGACTGCAGATAAGTGACACATTGGAAACTAACACAATTTTTTGTTGTCTCAGTTAGAGCTCAGAGAACTTTTAGGAAGCCTAGATGGAGACTAAAGCTGTCTGAGTGGCTTTAGCTGGTTTTCTAAAACTAGTAGTAACAAATATATTATGAAGCCACCATTAACCTTCTTTCAATTGCTTCTAACATCATCACAGTATACTCGCTTAATTTCAAATTTTCAAATATGGTCTTTATCTGTTGTTCACGCCCAAAAAAGTTTGATAAAAACCTGCTGTTTTTCCTAAACTAAGCTGAGTTACTTAGTAGTGAGAAAATGTGTTTCTGGCAATTTCAGGAATATCAGTCTTTTTTTGGTTGGTTATTTTTTTTTTAATAATTCCTCAGTTTTTCAATATTGGTGATATTGTCCATGCTCCAACTCCTCCCTGACTTGCAGACACTATATGTACAACATCACACCATTTAAATATTGAGGCTATATTCATCTTAAATTTCCAGCACTAATATATAGTGGAGCCACCAGGTAGACAGTCCAAAGTCTGAAACACAGGAAGCCCTATGACTGATCAGGATCTGCAGGCAACCCTACAGAAGCTTTCCTAGTTTTAGTGAAAACACAAACAAAAGAGTATTCCCATTGATGAATACACAGAAGAATCTGAACAGCCCTGTGAATTTTCCTGCAAAACCTAAAATTATGTCAGGATATGCACATAAATTCTAAAGATTGTGGCTCCCTGTGTTCCCTTGCAATACCCAAAGCACACACAACCTCAAGCAGCAGGATTCATCCTCTTTCTCTGAGCTTTCTGAACCAACATCACATTGAGACCGGGAAACAAAGACCTCATGAGTGGGAGACTTCTTTTTCACTTTTTGAAGACCCTCTAAAAGCCCTTTTAATGCATCTTAGGACCTGCTGCAGAGCAAGTACCATGCTCTTGTGTGCACATTCTAGGGAGATGCACAGTGGCACAGGAGCACCCAGCTAGCTGTATTGGGTTGATGCTTGCTCCTACTACCTGCAGATTGAACAATTCCTGCATCATGTCTGCAATGCAGATGCATCGACAAGAGGAAAATACCAACCATTAATCACATATAAATAGTCAGGAATCCATATCCGCAGCTCTGATATTACCAGTGGTCCTGATCTATGTGAATGAGGAACAAAATTGAAGACACCCCTTTCAAACTGTGCATTCTGCTTTTACAGCCTACCTCAAAAGTAATGATCACACGCCCAGAAAAAGTTTCTATAACCTGTCAGTCAGAACATTTGAACTGAGAGGAGAGAGCACAGCAATAGCAAGGACTGGATGAGAAGAGAAACATCCATTTTTTATCGCCAGGACTCAGTTTTTACTCTGTATAATCTTTGTTGTGTCAACAGTCTCATTTCAGTTCACTCCTTCAAGGTCCCTTGTCCTCAAATGAAGCCACTGACCATTTACTGCCCTTTTCCTCTGGTTTCTGCTGAAAGTAAAAAAATCCCCAAACTATCAAGTATAATGACATTTGAGTTAGATTTGAAGAACACGTTATTTTACGCTCTGTTCATGTCTTAAACACCTTTATCAAAACACATGCAATCCTTTTCTGTTCAACTGCTATGAATGAAAACAATCAGTTCAATTTTATGAACTCAAAGTGCCTGAAACCAGTGATATCCTAATGCAACTGGAGCTTGCTGGTAGTACGTAATATAAATAATGGCAAAATCACAATAATAAGATAGTAACATTACTATATTTTTTAAATATTTCTTTTGAAGGTTACAGGAGAATACAAAGCAGTAGAGCAATATCTTGCATGGATAGAACCCATATAGCAAACTCTATATGTCATCAACTCACTAAATTTCTCATTGATCTCCTTTGGTCTAGGTCTCCTACAAAAGAGCTTCATTAATTTAGATCCATCAAGAATCAGTTCTGTGCATTCCTCCTTTCCCTTGGTTTCATCTTACAGCCACGAGTTTCAGATTACATGACTGATTCTTTCACTGAATTGAAAGTTCCCTTTTCACTTGTTGTGAGTAACTTCCAGAAGATGGATTTCACATATTATTTTAGTTGACATTAAAGAAAATAGGCATTGATTTTTTTGAGTATTCACACTTTTTCCCTAGCTGACACTTTATAAGGTTTGCATGCATATATGCCAGACCAAGTGAAAAATGAAAATGGATCTCAAAGTTTAGGGTTTTTTGCTTGTTTTGACCTTAATTGGAAGAGCACTAAGAAATGGTAAAATTTTGTTTTAGCTGAGGGTGTTTATGATTTTGTTTTAGCAGACAATGTAGTCTTCTCTTGTCTAGGGGATGCTCTGAGACCTACGGAAATGTACTGTTGTAGAACAAAAACTTCTACAGAACACAGGCATAAAAAAAGCCTAAATCTGTCTCAATACTGAAAAATGAGAACCATCTAAGGAGAGGTAAATAAATAAATCATATTCAAAATTGCAAACTACCAACAATAATGAGAACAAAATCATTTATGCAACCAAGTCAGTTAATAGATTTACATAAAGCACATGAGCAAACATCTTTACATGTTTGTGATGATGGTGATTTAGCTGAGCCACAGCCATTTCATGATGTGGTGGCCTTTAAGTGCTCTCCTTGTAAGAGACGGCCCGAAGACCCTTCATCTGCCTCACGATCATCGACTAGAACAGAGACTGAGAACCCTATAACCCCAAGAAGAAAACAGGACTTTTGCATAGGAGTCCTGGCCTGGCTGAGGTGGGATGTTTGCCAAGTGTTGCCTGCAGGTACGCTGAGGACTGATCTGCATTCCTAAGGAACAGGTCACACAGGCACCGTTCTTGCTGCCTAGGCGGGAAGGACTGCACCGAAGCGAGAAGGAATGGCCTGTCCTGTACACCTGCTCTATACCCCAAAACAATGGATCTTGTTTCCCCCACCTTTTGGCCAGTTGCCCCTCGCCTTTGAACAGTTTGCCCCAAAACAATGGGACTCCTTCCCCCACCTCCTGGCCATCTTCCCCTTGCTCTGCACTCCTCGGTCTTGGGCCACCCCGCTCCTGAAGAGAATTACCTCACCTGTTGGCGAGCTGCCCCTCACCTTCAAAAGGACTATAAAGAGACTCTCTGAAAAGACCCCTTCGAGATCTCCCCACGGACGAAGACGAATCTATTGGAGTCGGACCACGAGGACTCCGTCTGTGCCGTTGGTAAACCGCTTGGCCCTAACCCTAATCCCTCTTCTCTCTCTTTCTCTCTTTTCTCTCTCGCTCCCTCCCCTATTGCATAAATCGAGTTGTTGGCACTCAGTAAAGGTGCTTTGATTTTGATTTAAACTCAAAAATACTTGTCCCTGTTTCTTTTGCACCCTGAGATTCAATAAATGAACCATCACGACCTCCACTAGTACTAGTGGATCGTGACACTCCTTCAGACTAAATTGTAGGCAAAATGATGTGCGTTTCTTTCTGTTTATGCAGAAGTGCTAGAAGTTATGCACAAAGAAGGTGAGCTACGCCAGCCACAAGCCATCATCCGTCTTGGTATACTTAGTAGGACTATTTTTCTACTACTTTTAGTATTTTAGATCATATTTATGTCCTTATAATCAAAACTTCTCTTATTAGCAGCACTTTTCTTGTTCTAATATTATTTTTTATAACTTGGTAACTACTGAGAGGGAGAAATTATTGCCATTTTTAGTCATCAGATAGTCTGACAGACAGCAACTATTAGGGTCTAAATCTATATTCAAGTATGCTGCTGCTGCTGAGAGCAGAACTTGACCTTTTCAAAGTATATGTCTGTGGTTTTCTTTTTCTGGTCTTAGTTTAAGAATGAGAGAGGAGGACAGGAGCATACTGAACACTTGTCAAGAAGCTGGTGTCATTTTGGATATGCAGAGAAGGTATCAGATTTGAGAATAATAAAATTACATTTGAATTATGAAATAGCTTGACTAGACTTCATGCAATAACTCTGTACCAAAGACTTTGTATGAAAGTATGCTAACATTAAGTTAATTTCAGGGAAATGTTTCTACAAATCACAGTGATGTAGCCATGCATGTAGCTAGCACACAAAATAAAGGAAAATGCCAAATCTTAAGTTTATCATAGGATTGTTGCCAAATTTTGGGAACTCTCTAAACATGGACAAAGAGTCATGTTTATGAAAGAGATATTGTTTGTTCTGTACAGGTACAAGATGGAAGTTTTCCATAAATCAAGCACACCAGGGAGTTAAAGGAAGAGAATTTATAAATTGAAATTTACATAAACCCACACATCTATTACATGGTTGCCTCCTCCTATCTAATGCATCATCATTTATCTTGTGCAGCCTTATGCAACACTTGTTACTGTGCCTATGTGGGCCTCTTCTGGTGGTCTCAGAGCGTCAGATTGTGCAGCAAAAAAGATGTGATCTACAGCTCCAGATGTGTCTTCTTAAACAATTGCCAAGCAGGATATAAAATACAAAAGCTTTCCATAAGCATTAAGCAACAGCTGCTGAACATACCTGATAATATCTATTTGCATTCAAAAGAGGGGATAAAAGTGTAAATGATACCATCAGCTTCCATCTACAACAAAAGTCAACGGAAGGGACAGAGAGTTCAGCTTATAGACAGCAGGATGAATCCAAAAGATAGACAGATCATAGGTGGATTCATGCAAAAAGGAAATATATTAAACAGAATAAACACAGCTGATTGTCTATCTCGCCTGCTTACAAACAGGTGGACTTAAAGTAATAAACGGTCAACACTGGTTAATTTGTTTGCTGTGGTGTTTTTATTTGTTACTTTAGGGGTTTTGTTTGTTTGTTTGGGGTTTTTGTTGGCTTTCACTTTTCATTACCATGGAACTTTCAACCACTTCCTCAGAATATGAAAACTTTCTGTAGGTTAATCAGTTTTGGTGAGAACCAGATGTTTAATGAGAGGCATATTGTTTCCTTCTCCTAACTTCGAGAAAATCTCATTTAAGTGCCATATTTCTAGACTGAGAAGAATCAGTTCACTCCTTCAGTTTCCCCTTTTGGTTTATTTTTCCATTTTGCTATCTGTACTGAGAAAGGGATTCAAATTTTTATGTATTCATACTACAAACTGATCATCTAATTAAAATTCTAACAATAGATAATATTTTAAGTAATGTCTCTGTACACTTCTGGATTTCTAGTTCTTTAAATAGTGTAAATTATAAGAAAATATTTTAAAAATCAACAGCCAAATTTAGGTTTATTGAAAGATTGGAGGAACCTTAATGGCATGTTTGTGCTTTAGATGTATCTGAAAGGAAAAAGTCCAGCTGCTGAATGGTCATCACAAAATGCCTTCAATGGTATTAAGGCCACAAAATTTCATATTTTTTCTGCCCCTCTTTCTCACACAGAAGGCATTATTATTTCATATTATCAGCTTTACATTTGGACTAGACTTCATATGTGCTGAACTGAACCCACTTAATGACTTTAACAAAGTTGTTCTAGGTTACTGATCCTGTGAGTGACTGCAAACTCTACACCAGCCTCGGCTTTTGATACGGCCAACATGCTATCTGTAGAAGAACTTCTGGCCCTTAGGTATAAAGTGGCTGTATTAAGCCTTCTATCTATGTAAGGCATTAATGAAAGTGGGACATGTATAATCATTGTACAATTTTTTACAAGCCTGCTTAGCTTGATAAGAAATTCTCTGGAAGAACACACCTGATAACCAAACCTCAAATGAAACCTTGAGCATGTGGAATAAAGTGTAATCCATTCTAAATTCCCATCGCTGCCCTTCTCTGTAATTTTGCAGTTTCTATAACCACACGTCCCTGTTTGTGGCCTGTTTCCTCTGCCTCCATGGAGCAGATGTCATAGTGGGACTATTTCATTGGAGTTGAGTTTAAAAATACATTAACACCTTACGTCTTGAGATATATTTGATGCAGAATTTTCCAGTTAACCTGTGGGTCACACAAAAAGCCTACAATTTGGGTCCCCTGACAAATGTATTATTCAAGTTGCATATCCCTTCCAGAAATGCTGCAAGGCTTAATTAATTAGTGATTATTAACTGCTCAGTGTCTTCAGATGAAGAGTACTGTATAATTACTTGGATTTACCATTGTGTTTATTGATGATAACTATGTTTTCCTTCTCTCTTATGGGAGAGAAAACACAATTAATGATTTCAAACTTGAATTTCTGACTATGAAGACAGAGACTTTCTTTGCTTCTTTTTCATTTTCTTCTATCTAACTTCAAGTTTAAAAATATCTTTTTCTTCACTAAGGACATATGAAAGATTTGATTTACAGGACAACCAGGAGATCAGGCCCAGCCAGCATGCGGTTAGGAAAGGCAGGTCCCACCTGACCAACCTTATCTTCTTTTATGACCAAGTGACCTGCCTAGTGGATGAGGGAAAGCCTGTGGATGTAGTCTTGCTGAATTTCAGCAAAGCCTTTGATACTGTCTTCCACAGCATTCTTGTGGAGAACCTGTGAGTCCACAGGCTGGACAGGTGTGCTCTTTGCTAGATTAAAAACTGGCTGGATGGCTGGGCCTGGAGTGTGGTGATGAATGGTAACACAGCCAGTTGGCATCTGCTTACCACTGGGGTTCCTCAAGGCTGAATACTAGGGTCAGTCTTGTTTAATGTCTTTATCCATGAACAAGATGAGGGGATTGAGTACACCCTCAGTGAGTCCGTGGATGACTCTAAGTTGGGTGGAAGTGTTGAACTGATGGAGGGGAGGAAGACTCTGCAGAGAGAGAGATCTGGACAGACTGGATCAGTGGGGCTGAGGCCAATTGAATGAAGCGCAGCAAGGGCATGTTCCAGGTTCTGCACTTCAGTCACAATAACCCCATGCAGCACTACAGGCTGGGGAAAGGGTGGCCAGAAAGTGGCACAGGAGAAGGACCTGGGGGTTCCGGTCAACAGCAGCTGAACATGAGCCAGCATGTGCCCAGATGACATTCCAGCTTACATCAGGAATATTGTGACCAGCAGTACCAGGACAGTGATGGTCCCCCTGTACTTGGCACTGGTGAGGCTGCATCTCCAATCCTGTGTTCAGTTTTGAGCCCCTCAGTACGAGAAATACATTGAGCAACAGGACAAGAAGAAATGGCCTCAAGCTGCGCTAGGAGAGGTTCAGGTTGGACATCAGGAAATATTTCTTCACTGAAAGGGTGGTTAAGCATTGGAACAAGCTGTCCAGAGAAATGGTAGAATCACGATGCCCGGAAGTGCTCACAAAAGACTGGATGTGGCACTTAGTGCTATGATTATTCGACATGGTGATGTCCAGTCAAAGGTTGGACTTGGTGATCTTGCAAGTCTTTTCCAACCTTAATGTTTCTGTTATTACTGATAGGTCACAGACAGTAGCTTTCCTTTAATCATCTGAGCTGTGTATCTACAGTGGCAGTGAATACCCCAAAGTAGGCTGTCAAGAGTGCAGCTGTATCAAAACATGGTAACATAGCAACCTTTATGGCCGAAAATGTAGAGATGTGTCTCCATCACAAGTCTCTAAATTATGACTGCACTCCAACTGAACTGAGATTGGGGGTGCACCACATAAGAAGCAAATTAGTTGGAAACTGTTTTTTATAACCTGGAGATCATAGCTCACATTTATTGAAGGAAAGTTAAATTTTGTTTATCAGTGTGGTGGGTTGACCCTTGGTGAATGCCAGGTGCCCACCAAAGCCACTCTATCACATCATTCCTCAGTTTGGCAGGGGAGAGAAAATATAAAAAAGGCTCATGGGTTAAGGGAAGGGCAGGGAGAGATCACTCATTAGGCACCATCACAAGCAACCCAGACTTGACTTGGGAGATTAGTTTAATTTATTAATAATCAAATCGGAGAAGGGTAATGAGAAACAAAACTAAAACTTAAAAAGATCTTCCCCCCACTCCTACCTTCTTCCTTGGCTCAACTTTACGCACTATTTGCTCTTCCTCCTCCCCTACAACAGCACAAGGGAATGGGGGATGGGGGCTGCAGTTGGTTCATTACAGTTTGTCTCTGACACTCCTTCCTCCTCAGTGGGAGGAATTCTCACATCCTCCTCTGCTCCAGCGTGGTGTCTCTTCCACAGGATGCAGTCCTTTAGGAACAGGCTGCCCCAGTGTGTGTCACCTATGGGGTCACAAGTCCTGCCAGCAAACCTGCTCCAGTGTGGGCTACTCCCTGGTCTACAGATCTTGCCATGAGTCTGCTCCAGCTCAGGCTGCCCATGGGATCACAGCCTTCTTCAGGCATCCACCTTCTCCAGAGTGGGTTCCTCCATGCTGCAGGTGGATCTCTGCTCTGACGGCAATTGAAGTGCATGGACCAGGCATCGATGATGCAAGGACATTTCATTGAAAGAGGCACAGATATTTATACTGTTTAAGCTTCTGTATAATAATCTCCATTTGCTCTGTCTACGTGCTAGCTAATGCACAGCAAGCTATAATGGTACTTTTTCTTTGGCACACTCACTTATCTTGCTGCAGGATGTTCTGCGATCTTCACCAGGGTGTTCTGTTCTATGCAAAAGGATATGATTTTTACAGTTTCTTCTATCTGCATCTTCCTCATAGCTCCTGCTGTACCATTTTTAACAAGTTAGCCACTCTGTTCATGTTTAACCCATTCTGTTCTGCAACACTGCTCTGCCATGGACCTCCATGGGCGGCAGGGGCACAGCTGCCTCACCATGGTCTTCACTTTGGGCTGCAGAGGAATCTGCTCTGGTGCCTGGGGCACTTTCTTCCCCTCTTTCTTCACTGACCTTGGTGACTGCACAGTTGTTCCTCTCACATGTTCTCACTCCTCTCTCTGGATGCAGCTGCACAGGGCTTTTTCCCGCTTCTTAAATACATCACCTGAGATGTGCTACCACCATTGCTGGTGGGCTTGGCCTGGGCCAGTGGTGGGTCCATCTTGGAGCCATCTAGCACAGGCTCTATTGGACATGGGGAAAGCTTCTGGCACCTTCTCTCAGAAGAGAAGCCCCCCACTGTAGCCCCTCACTACCAAAACCCTGCCACACAAACACAATGCAATCACAACAAGAACAAAAGACGCAAAATGGTTTTAGATTTTTTTAAAGAAACCCTGCCAAACACTTCATGAAAAAAGAGTTTTATAGTTAGAGCCATCAACATAATTAAAATCAATCTGAAAACTTTTTTATAGTTACTGTCCTTTCAAAATTCAACACTGTATTCCTTGTCTCTAAATGTTGCCCCAAATAAAAAAAACCTCATTGAATCATAAAAAAGGGATTCCTTAGCTGAAAGTAAGTATCCTTGTTAGCTAGTTTGTGCTGAACAATACATTTTGTTTCTGCTTTGTGATGTATAAGCAGTTTACCAGTTTTTTCCTACTGTTCAAACTGATTTGAGAAAACATAATGAAGGGGATCATATTTTGAAGTACATTTTCTGCCTAGAGATGGACCTTAAACCTTTTCTATAAGATTTTATATTTTATTTGCATGAAGTAAAACTTTACATTAAAAGTTCATTTTTTCCCTAAAGATTTAATGCATGGACTAGCTAACTAATCCGCTTATTGCAGGATTCTGTGGCTAGTAATATTTAAATGGTTTCAAAGTGAATGCTGAAATTAATGAAAAAAATCCACTGAGAAATATTAAATATAAAGATACCACCTTAGGCTCAAATATGAGCAGCAAATTCCTGGAGGATGGGAGAATATCAGCATGTAGTTAGCTTAATTTTATACTGTTCCCAAAGTGTGTGATGTTGGGTGCTGCCAGAGACTGTGAATATTCTACTGGACATAGCTTTTCTTCTGACCTTATGGTTATTCCAGGCAGAGTCCACGTAGTTAATTCCCTTGCTTCAGGAGAGAAGAGCAAAAGTCTAGTGCTCAGAATTGTTTAGAAGATCTGTTCCAACAGATTTTAAACACAGCTTTTAAGCTACCTGAACTGCCTGTCCCTAGCTTAACCTAAACACAGCTATTCCTAAAATGGCGTCTCACCCCTCACTACTTCCGTTGTTTGAAGGGAATATGAAGTCATCTTAATTTGCTGGGCTCCACCTTGTGCAATGCTGTGCAAGCAGGTTTTGTGAAGTACTGTGCCATATCTAGAAGTGGATGTAAAATAACAATATTTCAATGTTAGTTCCCAGAGAAGATACACTTGAAGTCTGGAAGAAGGAAATTTGAAAATCAATGTGCCATTTAATTGCTTTTATTTCCTCAAATGACTGACCAATGAAAAAGCCATTTTGTTTTTAATGTGGGTTTTGGTGAGCCATATCCTGAAACAGAAAGAAAGAAAAAATCACAGGCCTATAATTTTCTCTCCCTCTGGCTTTGCATTGCTCTGGGACTACTAAGTTTGTAGCATCCAAATTGTTGAAGTGACTGTATGAAATAGAACATTTGAAACCCCTTAAGTAGTTGTAAATCAAAGCTGTTCCATATTTTATAGTACATTTATTTAAGAAAATCATATGTTTATAATATCTTTCAATCCAAAGGATATCATAGAATTTTAAAAACTGGATTTCGTTCCATCAGCATCGAGATTCAGTCATCTATGAGAGGTTAAGAAGCTGGCAAAATAGCAACTTCAGCTATCACAGGGGCAAACACACTCTAGCTAAGACTGTTAAGGCAAATTCCTCCCTGAGAGTAACTGACACATAATTTTCATCTGCTGAGAATTATTTTTTTTTCAGTATCTTGGCTCTGTTTCTTTCCTCTTATCATAAGATTATATCATACAATCTGTGTCATTTATCTACACCAGATAAAGTGAGGATGTCCTTCCAAACAAGTGAATTTGCCAAATGTTTTGTGATCTAGTGGCAAAGGAGAATCTTGAACAAATGTATGCCCCGGTCTTGTGCATATCCTACTTCTTCCTGCTGCTGGATTTTTCTGAGATTTCCTATTTGAGGATCTTTCTGTGCATGCCCAGAAACTGGAATTCATCAATTAAATGATATAACTCTGGGTACAGACCAAGCGATTGCAAAGCTTGCAACAAAGAACAGGGATAGACATGTGTCTTGGGGTGACTTTATGATGTGTATCCCCTATCTATGGGGATATGGCTCTATGCCCAGACATGGTTCCTGTGCCTTTCTGTGCCTTTAAAACTGGGTGTGAGAGAAAGAAAAAAAGCCAGACGAAATTTTCAAAGCAGTTTGTGCTCCAAGGTCACTACTCCTACTCCTCTACGTGCTTCTGCGGCGGAAAGACGGGGCAAGCACCCTTTCCTGCTTTTCAGCCAGCTTTTGGCTCTGTTTCACTGGAGAGAGACAGAGAGTTAAAATTTTTTTTCCTGGGATTTTGGCTTCTTCTTCTTCTCTTCTAGAGCTGTTCAGAACACCATAACATCAGAACCTCACTGGAAGACCTTACACCTCAGCCCAGAGGGGCCCAGCTCCAAAGAGGAGAGAGAGAGACCACATCCACAGAAAGGACTCTGACTATTTACCAAGTTCTCTCCACAGCGAGAGGTTTTATCATTTAGCATTATTCTTTTCCCATGTGTTTGTTAAATAAATAGGTTTTTTCCTTTCACTTTCCTCCAAGGAAAATTCTTTCTGAACCTGGTGGGGGAAGGGTGGCTGTAACCTACCTTCTGCCAGAGGACAGTCATTTTTGGACGTTCCCCCGAATTTGTCTCAAATCGGGACAATATGCCAAGCAGTTCATTCATCATCCCCTTTGATGTGAAAAAATGGAGTAGTTGTAAAGAATGAACTGTGATTAAAATGAAATGAAACTTGAGTTTACCAGATCTGAATAGTCACGTAAGTGCTTCCACTTATTCAGATGCCCTCAGCCAGCAGCATTGATTTGTATAAGCTCTACAACAAAAGGCATTATATTTGAAAGGAGAGGTTTTCAATATTTAAAAAAAAATTCTTTTAAAAGGTGTTGCAGACAGCATGCAGGGATTTTGCCTTGCTAAATCCAGAATTTTTCAAGAATAATAGCACAAATAATTTTTCATCCATTAAAGTTGCTGTTGAAGAAGAGAATTGCATTGTCTGATATTTGTCATGCAATATTTGTTGTTCTCCCGTTTAACATATTTCAGTCTCTCTGATAGAAGCATAAACAAACTATGAGATTCAGAGGATCACTCCATGCATAGCAATTAGTAGAAATTCAATATACAGAAAATTCATAGGGATAGCTTGTACAAAATGTCTAACAAATGCAGTAACAGAAATCTGTGAATTTTCTCCTTGTTTTAACAATTCATCAATCCCCACAGCTTCAGTAACTTACTCTCCTGCATCCAGCCTTTGGGAGCTGGTATTGAGCACTGCCTGAAAGCTGCCACTGCAAGAGGCCGTGTCAGCTTGCCTTCTCCAAAGTCATTTGTAAGACTTCTGTCTCAGCTCTACAGCTTCTCAGGTTACAGTAAAATTTCAGCAGAGGAATTACTTTGTTGCCTGCACAGTGGGTGGTACCTCGACGACTTTTAAACTTTTAGACCATTGTCTGAAAACTAAGGCTGCTTACTATTACAAAAAAAATCTGTTTACCATTTTATGCAACCTAACATTTATGTGCCATATAACATCTCTCCTGTCATGTGTTGCAGGGTTCATTCTATCTTTTAGAATAAATGTAAATAAAATAACTAAGTTCAGATACTTTCCCATTTCAAATGAGTATGGATTTATGCAATATTCTAGTGGAAGGCAACCCTGACAGTGGCAGGGGATTTGGAATTAGGACCTTCAAGGTCCTTTCCAACCCAAACCATCCTGTGATTCTACAATATTTTCTGCAGAAAATTTTCATTTTCTGTCAAAAGTGAAATGCTTTTTCTCAGCACTTACACTTCCAGATTATTTTTTTCTAATATTCTTAGCATGTGCTTCCTCCTTGAGATGGTTGAATTTTCTAATAACACACATTTCTTAAAAATATTAATCCAGAGATGAACCCTTTGTGGTTAAGATTGCTGTATCACCTGTAGTTGTGTACTTGCTCAGATTTTTTTATGGGCTTCTTGTGAGTTTTTGCCTGAGACCTCATCCATATTTTCAACCTGTTATAACTTTATAGTTTGGTGTGTCTTTTACCTGATTTTTTCCTATTGATTTTCTAAATCAGAGCACTCCTTAGTTTGTAGTCTTGCTTTCTGTCAGATGTTTGTTTGAACAAATTCTGTACACTCAGTGAGAAATATTTCTTTCAACGTAGCAATGTTTCTGATACCCTTGAGGACATTTTCAAGTGAAAATTGTCACTTGTGATTAAATATGTGAGCACAGGAATCCAAGTTTTTCAAACTGAGCATATTGTGAATATTTCAGGTGAAGTATAAAATATTTTCCAGTGCTTATGATATTATAATTGAATGCATTTAAAATTTAGAGAAAAAAAATCTGTATGGAAAATATGCACAAAGAGGTTTAAATTTATGAAAGAATTTAATAAGTAAGTGCAAGTTACACTATACAATTTTCATTTGTCATGAGAGGGATTTTCAGGCTTTTCTGTTTACAGAAAACCTAAATATCTTTTTGAAAAGCACTTTTCATCATAAGGCTTATCATTTTTTATATCAAAGATCTGATGGTTTTCGACAGTAGTTCACAACAACTTTATTTTCCTTCCAGGGTGGCTTAACTTTTATTGCTAATTAGTCTTCTAGTTCTTTTGTAAGGGAATAATGCTGAGCATATTGACATTTCTCTTGTCCTGTCTCCTCAGTTTTAGTTTCCCTATTCTTCCTCTATTTCTGCCGTGTTCAATGAACCAGTCACAGTGTTGATGCTCAGCAGGAGAGAGGCTGACTTTGTGATGTGGGGCAGAGGAGTGCTGATGCTGTAAACACCAGGAAGCCCTGTGGGCTACTGCTGTCACAGGGCTCTCTATTGTCCTGATCAATGAATCCATCTCCACGATAGGAGGATTTACATGCAAAGACTGCTTCACTTTATTTGGACTTTTTAAAGTGGAATTTTGTGTTCACAGATTATGTCAGATAAAAAAAGAAAGGGTCTGAAGTTCAGCCTCTTGCTGCAGTTGTAATCCTTTGTCTCTCTGTTAAAAATGCTGTCCAGGATGTCAGCTATGACAAAGGCATCTGTCTGCAAGGTACTACTTGGGAACCATCAACTGAGATTTGAGGCAGAGACCTTCAAGATGACAGATTCTCTACTCTACCAGAATGCCAACAGACCTCTGTGCATCCAGTTGTGTGTGACTTATGTCACAGGGTGTCACAGATTAGCATCAATGTGGACAGATGTGGCTATCAAAAACAGCTGACCATAATGTCCCTTAATGTCCCTGAGGGAAAAAGAAAAAGGGCTTTGAAAATACAATAAAAATCCTATTCCATACATCTGGGAGAACAGCACACTACCTGCAGTCGTGTGTGTGATCCTTGAACCAGTGGTTAGGAAAATAATGAAATCTGTCCTTTTGACTAATATTGCATATGAAACAATATATTTGAGACAAAAGCACAGCAGCTTTCTTTGTTTCTTAACCCTTTTATCTGTATTTATCTCTGACATATGGTACTAATCTGACAGTTTTTGGAAGATGAAACCTCATTCAGAGGATCTATCTGGTATCACCCCTGGTCTTTGAGAAAACAGTCACCACGTGTCCTGTACTCCTCACCTTCTCAAATACGCATACATTTCAGCAGTAGAGAGTTATTGGAAAAAAGCGTGACATAGCAGAAAATAAGCAATTATTGTATCTTGTGTGTTTTACCTTGCTCATCCAGTGATTTATGAAGCACTAGTCTTGATCTATCCCAGCTCAATATGGAGAGGAATTAGCCTCCCACCCTCCAACCTCACTTTCAGACTTCAGCCTCGCACCTAAGCATAGCATACTAACCAAGGTGGTGAGTCTTGCTGCGAGGAGGCTGGACACAGTGCTGCATGCTGTGCCAGCCTTCAGTCTTGATAACCTGAGCAGGTCTATTGGCTCAATGTGTCTCTGTGTTTTCCAGTTTCAGCATACCCTGACAGTCACTTCATCCCTGCAATCCCCTGATCCTCTAGCATTTTGTGATAAGCCTTAAGTCCTGCATAGTACATGAGCTCATTGACAAAATGAGTGAAGAACAAGGAGGATTATTCATTTTTCCCTTTAAATGTAAATCCTTTCAACAATAGCTTAGCAGAAAAGGAGTGTAACTTCACAGGGAAGTTTACTTTGGACAGATGTGCTTAAAAAGGCTACACTTTAGTCTTTAACTATGCAGAACAATCCCGTTTCCTTCTTTTCTCCTCTCCTTCCTGCTCATTCTTAAAGACCCTGTTATCCTAAGGAAACCAGTAGTATTATGCTGGTTTTGCACTGTGGTGTCTAAAACTATCCAGACTGCCAAGGCTTTGCATCAGGAGAGGCAAATCACAGATTTGGAAGATTATGAGGATTGTGTGACACTGACACGAGTACCAGCAGCTCTACAACCACGGTGTGATGGGCTGCTCCCACAAGGAATGCTCCCAGGAGAAAATCAACCCTTGCAGTTCTGCTCTGTAAGTATGACAAGTACTCTGACCATTCAATTTGAAGTCATACTCTGGAAGTACTTTTAAATCCACTTCCTATTGGTCTTCAAAGCCCCCAAAATAAACCTGGCAGGAAAAGTAAATCTTATCTGAAGAAAAGATGATTTCTATCTGAAGTTGGAAAATCACGCACACATTAGATAGAATGAGGGCAGAATTTTAAGGAGAACATCAAAAGATACCTCCATAGAAAACCATAATATAATTTTATACTGTAATAACCATGTATAAAATGCAACAATGGAATATTTTCAGAATAAATTTCTACTAGTGTGTTTCAGAAGGACGGCTTGCTGGTTTAAAGCAGACACAAATACTAACTGAGATGTAGTGGTCTGCTTTCACTGGCAGGTGGGAGAGGAGGTTAATGTTAGTTGGTGCACTGAACTTGATTTCCTGACTCAGATAAAGACTTCCTCTCTTGCTATTTTACATACCCTCTCATCCTTATTTCCTACATCCTTTTAAAAAGTGGGCCAAAGGAATGCGTAATAAAAGCAGTAATTTCCTCTCTATTCAACAAGATTGACAGCTTTTGCAAAACTCCGTAATTATCAATATTTTGCTGAACCATGCTTGCTACCAGAGTTAAAACATACTCCACCATCACCATGTATTTCCACATCTGTTTCAAAACCCTGTGTGAAACTATGGTGAAAGAAATGGAAGTTGCAGTAGCTCTTACCTAAAGAAGGCTTTGCAAGATATTTCCTGCAAGAAGTTAGAAGTACATCCAAGCTTGAATCATTTTCCAAATCTGAAATATAGGGTGGAACAATCACAAATTATTTTTTCAGTTTATGAGTTTCACAGCTTTCCCATGATTCAGGGAAAATCCCAAATTTGGGGGCTTATTAAGATGAGCAGCTACAACTTTCTAGACAATTTGTATACAGAAATGTGTAAAAGACACACACTCACACACTAGCAGTGAAATGTGAAGCTGTGTAAAACTCATTGTATCACAGATTTGAAACTCAAGCCTATAATTATATTCATGAAAACAACTGCTCTCCTTGTTTCTTTGTGTGACCTTTCTCAAGCAGGATGATGTTCTAACATATATCAAATGTCACAGTGTTTTGAAAGGCCGAAAATAATCGTCATTCACAAGGGTACTTAGGCACACATCTCTAATGGGGCTGTGCACCTGCTTCAGGCTGTACATGTGTCTAAATACTGAACTGAATCCAGACCCTCAGGAGGAAAAGAAATCCCAGCAGCTCAGGCCCTAATTTTCTTCCTTTATTTTGAAAGTTGAGCAATTGAGAATTGATAAAGTAGCATTTAAAAAGAAGAGGCCTGAGTATGATTTATAAGGTATTCTCGAAGATACATTAGAAAGCATTATGGGGTGCAATTAATCAGTGCCTGGATTACTCACGATACTAAATGCTTTTCTCTTTTCTACTTTCGGCAAGCAAGAGGACAGATCAGGTACAAGTATGGCACATTTTTCTAACTGATGGCATCATTTTCTAGGCACCTTTCCTTGATTTATATTCCTGTGTTTATCCAATTTCCTTTATAGCATCATCCAAAGCAGAAACATTAGGTACTTGTTATTTAACCTCCATGATACCTTCAGAAATTGGCAGAACAAAGTGGACTCATATTCTTGCTGTTGCTTTAGATGACAATTTGGCAAAATTGAAGGACTGCAACATTCAATTTATTCACTGTTGTTACCATAAAAATATGGATAGTACATTTTTTGCCTTAGAAGAAAAATTTTCCTTACTAGCAAGAAAGGTCAGCTGAAAAAGGCCTCCTGTTCCCAGTAAAATACATAGGAATTTTGACACTGACATGCAATGCCAAGAACACTAGTTGCTAGTTCCTGAATTTCCTGGTATTGGAGCTGCGCAAGATTCTGTGAACGGTTGGAACATGTAGCTCATAATTTATTTAGCAAACTATGGAAATTTATACTGGAGAAAGAAAATTCTATTCCCTAGCTGAGGCATTTCTGGTTATCTCACAGCCAGCTCAGAGATAGTGATTTCACTGGAGCTTCTCCCTTGTGACTTCAGTTTGCAATAAAAACAAATAACCAACTGACAAAAAGCTCAGTGCGAGCACTAAAGAGCTGGGGTTTCCACAGGATCAGCCAAACGCTCATGCTTGTTTCACAGACTAATTTTTTCCTTCCCTATCAGTGTAATATATTTGATGGCAACATTGCATAACACATAGCATGATAGAAATACCTTACAAAACTTGATCCACACCCCCCACCTGTCCAGTTTCGAGTCTTGTCTTTGTTTTAGAGATGACTCAAGTTACAGCTTGGGGGTGGGTCCTAGCGAGGATGCATGCACCCTTGAAAATACATCTCTTTTATTTGGTGTGTTGGCCTGTCCAGGGACACAAGCTGAATTTTGATCTCACCACAGTTGGAAAAGGCCACAGTAAATGTCAATGCAGATGAAAGTTATAAAATTCTATTAGACTCCTAATGCCTTCTCACAACTCCCATGTGCATCCAACAGGATAGAAAAATTTTTGAACTGTATTAGCACAAAGAACTTTCTAATGCAGAATATCTTATTGCAACAATAAAGATGATGAGCTGTATCTGAAGGTCTTACAGCTGTAAGTGAACTAGTGACACTGCTTCCTACCTTTTAGTTCAAGTACTGTCTCAGTGTGGTGCAGTCACTCAGATGAGTTACCTGAACATAAGCAGAAAAGACAGAGCCTCAGAGACATACTTTGAGAAGGTAGAATATGTTGAACCTTGCTGTCACATTTTGCAGCAGTGGTGGCTCTACAGCAAGAGAACATAGGAAACACAGATGTGTTAAACCTAGGCTGTACTTGACAGAGCCCCAAAGCAGGAATGCTGGGAAATTATTATCCCTCACTCCCAATATCCTTATATCCACGCCTCCCTGAGCCTAAGCCAAACACCACAGAAGTCAAAGAGAGTTCCTTTGATGCAAGGGAGGTGTGCACTAGGTCCAAAAGAACACTTTTCTGGGAATCCAATGTGGTTGATATTTATTAGTTTTGAATCTATTATTCTGTTCCACTATATTCACAACCAGAATAAAAGTTACATGATCTTTAGAAAATTAAAAATGCAAGATGTTTTTTTGCCTTTGGTACATTGGGTATGTCTAGACTTTTACTGATGACTATGAGGGCTAAACCCATCAATATTTGTAAGACCCCCAATAAAAATGACACTTGAATAGAAAATCTCCAATGAGAGTTATTAAAAAAAACTAACAGATATTTGGTGTACAAGTGGCCAGTATTTTGGACTGACCTATGGGAAATTCAGTTTTCCATTATTAATAAATACAGGGGAGGCAATCTTCTCACTCTCAGAGTTAAGTAGTGCCACTGCTAGGGAATCCCATAAAATGTCTTTCAAACATGTTTCCAGAATCAAATTTGCAACAGCAGTTAAATGTAATTTACTCAAGAACATGAATAAAACTTCAATATGGAAAAGGTAATATACTACACTGTGTACCACTGGTGAGGAGGCTCACTAGGGCAAGACATATGGGAAAGGAATAGTAAGATCATCCACACTGGATAAGGTGTCATTCTCACTGAATGAACAGTTTTAGCAAATAGAAACTACTTGCTGAGATGACATTGCTGCCCTTCACTGCAGAAGAACTTTCAGGAATATATCTTGGTTCATTTTTTTTCCTATCCCTCCATGAGCCGGTAATTGCAGCCTGAAAAATTTTCTAATCTCAGTCCCAAAAGGATATAGAATAATTTAAGGGATTTATGCAAGTTAAGCCTGGAACAACAGTAACTAGCCTTTGTTGGCATGGGGAAAAAAAAATAGACTTGTCCCTTCAAAGCTCTTGCTTCCTCTAGAGAAGATTTAGGGTTGTGGATAAAACCTCCTGCCAAGATCTTTCCAATCATTCACAAAATTCTGAAAAAAAGGAATTTAGCAGTCTTCTCTGAAAGATATGAGCATTACCAGAGAAATCCGTAGCACACTTCTAGAAACAGGCCAGTTCTTAGGTTCTGACAGACTTAGTTTCTCTGCTTCACTAGTCTGGGGATGAAATGAGAAAGGTTCATTCTCTATGTGCCTGGGCTTATCCAAACTCTAGAAGCAGCTGAGCGTAACAGTAGCAGCAGCATATGATAATGTACATTTTTGTGATAGACTGTCTTTTGTCATGTTCTACATAATGCAGAAGCAGGAAGGCACCCTGCGTGGTTTATCTGCATCTGTGCCAGATTTGCTGGAAGAGATCTTGCAATTTTGCTACACTCTTAGTCTTATAGTAAGGGCAGCAATATCTTGTAATATATTTAACTTCAGGGAGCATTTTTTAATTTCCTGTTTTGGTAGTTGGCTCTTTTCTGAGGTCAGAATGAACGATATCACTACCTCATTATTGTATTTCTTTGCAGAAAGAGAATTGCTCCCCTAGCAGGGATTACAAATACCCCTCTAAAATTTAGTCCAGTGTTGTGCACATATTTTGTAAAGCATAGGCTACTGAAAATTTCAGGTTACTGTGGTACAACAAAAAATCATATCACATGAATACTCAATAAATTATTACATCTCTTTTAGTACTTCTGTGATGATGACAAGCTACTTGTCTCACAATAACCTTGAAGCCATGCTCTTCTTATAGCACTCTGCTATCAGAAGCCCAGCGTTTGGATTGATGTAATTTGACGTGGTTCTGATGAGATTCTGGGAATCTAATGTGACAAATAGACATGAACAACACAACCCTCCCAGCTAACTAGGTTTGGGAAGAGCTAACTAGAGAAAAGAAATATCTTGGAACATAAATGATACATTAAAAAAAGAAATAAATAGCCTAACTCAAAACCATCTCTATTAAGTAATGCAGAAAAAATGCCAAAATTCAAAAATGCTAATGAAATTATACGAATCCTCTTAGCTGTGACTATATCTTAGATATCTGTCAATGAATATCAAGATAAGAATTAATACCAAGTTAAAATAACAAGCTGATAACATACTAGCTATGTCTGTATATAAACCCAGAGTCTTACCTCTGTTTTGGACAATAATACCAAACTTTGAAACTGCTATTTTATTTAAAATAAAGAAATGTTATAAACTGTTTCGTATAATTAATATCTACCCTTAGATGGAATCAGTATTGCCTACTTTGAAAATATTCACTAAAAAGATCTCTTGAGGGACAGGGACTTAAACTGTAATTTTGCTCATATACACAGTAACATCACCCTTATTTAAATTATCACTTGTAAACCTAGTGGCAGTGAATTTCTATGCCCCTAATCTCCAGCAAAATAAATATTATGGTATTAAGTGTGTCCTAGAGACTCTGCTTTTACTGAAGCAAAAATATTCTTACTGCTTATGATGACATAGATAACCTTAAAAATAAGAACTGGGTATAAATGATCACAACATTTTCATGCAGAAAGAAGCAATTCATCTCAAGAAGTGGTTAACTCTGCAGATATATTGGTGGCAGTTTAGATGTCTCTATTTTTAACTAAATATAGAAGGATTCAAATATAATACATTATTTTCTATCTACTGATATCTGTGTGCTTTCCAAATAAATTTTTGTATACTCACATATGATGAATGATTCTATTGTTCCCAAACTTGCTCTCTTAAAATCTTTTGTATTGGTGTTATGCATTGCTAAAGAAAATCTGTAATACTTTGAAAATGGGAGACACTGGAATAAGAAATGGAGTGAAATAAAATATAGCAAAGAACAGAGTTCTGCTTCTGCTATCTCCGCCTGTTTGAAGTCCTAAACACACTATGTATATATTTTTATATATATATGCACACCTACATCTATATACACATGCATATATGTAAAAATAGACATTTGCAAGCAAGGCTGTGTTATGATCCAATTATAAGAGATACTTCTGCCCAAATTAAGGTGCAAACAAGACCATATGCCAAAGTCAATAATACAGATTTTATTTAAATGTGAGGTAGAGAGATAGAAAGAATCAGGAAGAGATAGAAGGGATGGGAAAGAGAATAAGAGAGAAGGAGATTGAACAAAAGGTATCACTACCACATGGATCCCTGCAGTGTCCAGCTGGTCTTTTTTCATCCTGGTCTTCTTGGTGGTGCGGCTCCCTGAGTATTTCTTCTGGGAGCACCACTTTATTATGAAGTCCAAGTCCTGGGTGTCCATAGCATGTAGATGCTGTTCCCATAACTTGAGATGGCATGTGCATAAACACTTGCTTCCCTTCCACTTCCCACTGCCTGCCGTGGCTGGAATTTTTGACCAGATGTTAATCAAACCATTACCTCCATTAGGTCAAGAATTAGCTCCTTCCTGCTGTGGCATCTGTGCTTATCTCAAGTACTGTTGTGGTGACTTATGGGAACAGTGTTTTGAGACATGTAACTGCATTCTTTAAGTCTTCACAGGTTATAATGCTAGAACTAAAAGAAAGCTAAAGAAACTGCCACAGAAGGTCCATTTCACTGCAGTATAGTGTGCCTAGTACAGAGTTTAGGCCTCAATTTAACTCAGTAGAAAGGATAAGGAAATGTTTAGCTCAATACACTTTCTGAAGAGCTCTTTAGTTTCCTCTTCACTGGTCACTCCACATATTCTTGTAAGAGGGTGTATTGGGTCTAGCTGGGATGAAGTTAATTCTCCCCACAGCAGCCCTCCCAGTGCTGTGCATGGCCTTGGTAGCTATAAAGGTGTTGATGACACACCGGTGTTTTGGGTACTGCTGAGCCAGGCTGGCACAGCATCGGCGATGCCTCCAACATTCTGCCCCTCCATCAGTAGGCTGCAGGTGGGCAAGATTTTGGGAGGGGAACACCACCAGGCCAACTGACCCAAACTGGCCAAAGGGATATTCCATACCATATGACCTCTGGTCAGATATAAAAGCTAAAGAAAGGAGAAAGGAGTGGGGGGCATTCGTTATTGACAGTGTTTACCTTCCAGAGCAACCTCTACGCGTGCTGAAGCCTTGCTTCCCAGGAAGTGGCCGGACATTGCTTGCTGATGGGAAGTGCAAAATAAAATTATTGGCTTTTTCTCTTTGCTTTTGCACACATGGACCTTCACTTTTGCATTAGTAAACTGCCTTAACTCAAACTACAAGTAATTTTCCATCTTACTTTCTCTCCCCTGCCTAGATAAGAAGGGGGGTGATAGAGAAGCTTTGTGGGAACCTGGCATCAAACCAGGGGCAATCCACCATGGTGGGACATGACTATATTATGTCAAACAAATGAAGTGCAGCCTTTTGTGGCTTCACAGCACCATTCAACCTCTAAACAGCCAAGGAAATGAGCAAAAAAATTATTTATTACACATGTAATTAATTTTCTCATTTGGAATATAACTGATTTTTTTCAGGATTAAAATTGTATTGACAGGATAGACAGAAAACATAGTGGCATGACTAGAAAAAATAAATGGAAAACAATATTTATCCCCTCCATTAATCAGTCATTCATTTGATGGGATGAGGTGCAAGAATGAGCAATAGTGGAGGAAAATGAAACAAAGGACTGCAAAAGAAAGAAAGTCGAAGTGAATGTTATTACAAGTGCCCTACCACTTCTCTGTAAACTATAAAAAAAACCTCAAAAGATTATAGATTTAAGGTTTTATTCCTTTGTATGTCACTTTTTTACAACTGACCATTTTTATTACATTTTTGGGTTTTATTCTCAAACAACTCTTCTTCATCAAAGACACCAAAAAGAACCAATGGCACCTGTTCAATACTTACAGACTAATGAAGATTCAGAAAATTTAATATTTCAAAGAGTGCACAATCATGCTTTCAATTCTCCTTTCCTACTTTAGTTATTAACAACCACTGGCAAAAAGAAGAAAGGGTGTAGCTAACATTAAACTGTAGTTCACATACTAGATTATTTTTGGAGAGGGAAGAAATTTCGAGATGTAAAAGTCACAACTGTTTTCATACCAATAAATAACTGCCTAATATCAAGTTAAGGAAGGACAGGAGGTAGGGTTAGTGGTTTTTTTTTTTTGTTTGCTTGTTTGTTTTTGGTCTTTTTTTGAGTGGCAGCAAATGCTAGTTTTAAGAGAGACTTCCCCCCCCCGCCCCCTTTTCTTTAAATGCTTTTGCCACAGTACTTGATAGAGATGGTTATGCTTATAAAGATAAAATGAAAGCGGTCATCAGAATTTATAGTGCAGACAGGCAGAGAGGCCTAACAGGAATACTCTGCTGTAGAAGTAAAATTGTAATATTTCCAGTTGGTAAGCAGTTGTCTCATTCAATACATTTTAAATAAGTCTGAAATGAGTTATCTTCTCTCAGGAGCACCTCGCACACAGTAAACTTCCAAAACTTCCCAGAGTGTAGCACCTACAGCAAAAACATTTACTCAGAAATGAGAGAAAATGTATGTAACCTTTAGAAGAAGCATATTTAAAACATTATGATTTTATAACATGCATCATTCAATAAAAAAATTCCAGCTCTGCAAATGGCAAAAATCTCCTGTCCACTCTGCAGCTGAAACACATTTAATTTACATGGTTAGTGAAATTGTTAAAATATCTGGTTCTCTTATCAAAATTATGTACCGCAGGTCAAAACATTTCCAGAAACTATTTTTAGAATTCAGAATGTAAGTTCTAAACTTGGGAATACTGCATACTTGTTGATAGAGAAATTTGACAAAAAAAAAAATCTGAGGTGATGACCAGATTGTTCTATTTTTTTTTTTATTTTGTGTGTGCATAAGTGGATGGAGAGGTAATTGCAAGTCTTAAGGATTAAGCGATTGAATATAGTTTGCTAGATGGATACAATCCCGTAAGAATCCTCCTTTTTTTTTAAATTTTAATGATTCTTACATTTCAATGCTTGAACATTGAAGCAAGTATTTCAAGGAAAAATGCTTAATTGTAAGGTATTACATGCTTACAGAAACTTATCAGACTGCTTGACTTCATAATTACATTAGGTCTGCCCTGGCATGCTTTCTGTCCACTCTTTGACAGGGTGTTTCATGTTTATGATGCTCTGTTTGTGCAACTTCCAGCATGAGACTACACTTAATCACCTATTCAACTCCATCTTCCTGGATGATTTTGTCTCAGGATGCAAAGTGCTAGAGTTTAGGGTTGGATTCCTCTGTGGGAACAGTAGAGTATTCCTTGTTCAGGCCATCTGTTGCTAGGTATCTAGGATAAAGTTAGTACTGCAGATGTGAAGGTTTTTAAATACAGGATCATTTCTAAAGCTGCTGGTCAAATATAGTTCACCTCATAAATAACATAGTGATACCAGCATGAATGATTTTGGAGTCAGTAGAAAATCACACATGCAAAAAAAACCAACCCAAATCTGGCTCTTCAAAGCAGTGTTCCATCACAAATTACCTGTCTTAAATATGAAAATTATTTCAGTGTTCAGTTCACAGGATAATACTACAAAAACCTCTCAATGAAAGGGAGATGCAAATCACACTCAAGTACATAAATATTCACCAGCAAAAAAATCCCCATGGAATGTATTTGATTGTCTAGACTTGAGGAGTAAAGCAAAACTCAGAATAAGGAACTGCTGGGTAACTGTTGGAGTGAAGAAACAGACTGTAGCCAAAACTGATCAATAATAGTGTTAGTAAGACTGCCTCTTAAAATTTTCTAATGTTTCTCATAAGTCTGTGTTGCCATCAATTATAATTTTGCCAAGATTAGAGCCATAAACACAAAGACGTCTCCTGATAGACATCTCCTTTTGAACAGTGTTGTGAGATATACAGCATTATTATATAAATTGTATGCCCTAATAGCATTATTATATAAGTACAACTTGATTAGACAGTATTCAAGTACTCAAAATAATTATACAGCCTCAAGGAGAAAAAGAACCCAAAGGACCAACCCACAATGTTTTTGTTTATGCCTATACACTTCATTTTAAAATCACATTGAAAAGAAACAATTTAGTTACACCTGTTGAGGAAGTCTTTATCAGTTGGGCAAGCTAATCAAAGATGAATTCTGGATTAAGAAAGCCCCATCGCTTGCCTGCTGAAGACCAGGACTTTTCCTTTTTTTCAGATCACAAATCTGGCAGTGAGCATATCAGGTACCCCTCTCAATTTGTAATTTCCCTGCTGTCTTGGAGGGCAATGTAGAAGTCCCTGAAATCGAATGCAAAAGCAACATTTATTAGAATATTCAACATTGAAAACCCATGCCTGGACACAGAGAAGAAGGAGAAAGGCTGGCTAAGTAAGCTGGAGTTGGAGCCCAGTGGATGAACCCTCAGAATGATGTGAAGGCTGAGTCTATCATGCAATTAAAGACAGCTTCTTATTGTATAAGGAGACAAATTTATATTGCTCTAACAATCTTAATTATGTCACTGCCAAACTCAAAGACTTTTCCTCTGCTTGAGTTTTTAGTCTTATTGTTAAATGAAGAGTCTGAGTAAACTAAGGTGATATTTTTGCATCACTGCAATTCTCTGCTGTCTGCACAGACAAAAACCTTTTGTTTAGGTCTGAAAATGCCAAGTTAGCTGCTGACAACTGAACTTGCAGGGGGCTGTGGAAATTGTCACTGATGCAAAGAAAGCCCAGAGTAACAGCAAGCTGCTGAATTTTCTGACAAGAACTGCAATGAAATGACTGCACATCCATGAGTTTATAACAATGAAATGAGCCACAACAAGAAACATTTTCAGAAACGAAAACTACCTTTTATTTATGAATATCTAAAGTGACACTTTGAAAACACATCTTGTGTTTTTAGTATGGAAATTTTATTGATAACAGATTTCTTTCTGCTGACACCTTAATTTTCTTTAAAAGCCAGCAGTTCTTTGGCAGTTCTTATTTTTTATGCCATGGTATTTCAGATAAACAAAGAATTCAGCTCAAGGCATTTTTTAAAAATTTGACAGCTCTTCCAGATTTCATTTCTTTGACAATTTTTAAACTAGTAACCCAATAATAAGAGGGACTATGAAACAAGGCAGTTCTGACAAAGTACACATGATGTTTGAACCTTCTGTAAAAGCCATTTTGAAATATGATATTGCTGCTGCACCTCATTTCGAAGCGTTTTATTAGTGTATCTACAAATGCAAACCTACTCCATCTGACTTGAATAACCGTCTATGCTAGAGTGCATAAATGAAGTTTCTCCTTTTTCTTATCATTTGGTTGCTCATGGACTCCATACTGCAGAAAGAGATGTGAATGTAATTTATATTGAAACAGAAATGAAGATTTTTTTCTTAAATTGAAATTGAAATAAATAAGGTATAATTTTTCATTTGACCATTTTTCTCTTTGTCTTTCTCTTAAAAAGGCATTTTAGCTGTAATAAGGGTCATGAGATGACCTTGAGCTGTTTTTTTTTTTAATGTATAATTCTGCACCTGAGTTGTCATTTCCTATGAAGAGGCACACAAAAGACTCTCAGTTAACAGGTTTCTCATCTTGGGGTAATTACTAGCCCTTTTTCAGCCATTCCACCTTAGGAATTGTGTGTCATTTGCTTTGATTGAAGAATGTGTTGCCAAAGTATGAGCTAGGATTTTAACTATCCTCAAAGCTCAGAAAGCATTCCAATCAATCTTGGTATATAGACCTTGGATGCAGTTAAGATGGTCTTCAGTCTTTCTGAAACCTACAGATGTTGTATAAGGGCAGGTAAATAATAAACCCATTAACAGATGAAGCATGTGTGGTAAAAACTGAAGAAAGGTTACAGTAAAATGGATGAAACTGATTTCCAAATGAAAAATCTTTGGCAAAATGACTATGGAAATTTATAACCTAGATCTTGCAAGGAAGCTGAAGCTAGTGCAGTGCTGCTAAAGCAGCATGAGACAGTCAGTTCTATTCTTCCTGAAATGACAAATTTTCATTGAATCATATTATTTGGAAAAGACTCTTGAGATCATTGAGTCCAACTGCTAAATCAGCACTGCCAAGTCCCCCAGTAAACCATGTCCCCCAGGGCCACATACATACATCTTCTGCATGTGACTCCACCACTTTCCTGGACAGCCCGTTCCAAAGCTCAGCCACCCTTTCGGTGAGGAAATTCTTTGTGATGTACAACCTGAACCTCCCCTGGCACAACCTGAGGCCATTTCCTCTTGTCCTGCCACTGATTGCCCGGGAAAAGAGACCGACCCCCACCTTGTGACAACCTTTCAGGCAGTTGTAGAGAGCGATAAGGTCTCCCCTGGGCCTCCTTTTCTTCAGGCTAAGCAATCCCAGCTCAGCTTCCTCACCACTCCTCGTCACACTTGTGCTCCAGGCCCTTTGCCAGCTCCATTGCCCTTCTCTAGTCTCACTCCAGCACCTCAGTGTCTTTCTTGTAGTGAGGGCCCCAGAACCGAACACAGAATTTGAGGTGTGGCCTCACCAGTGTGGAGTACAGGAGGACAATCATTGCCCTGGTCCTACTGGCCACAGCATTGCTGATACAGACCAGGATATAATTTAACTTCTTGGCCACCTGGGCACACACTCTGGCTCCTGTTCAGCCACTATCAGCCAGCACCCCCATGTCCTTTTCCACTGGGCCTCTTTCCAGCCACTCTGCCCCCAGCCTGTAGTGCCGCACGGGGCTGCTGTGACTCAAGGGAAGAACCTGTCACTTCACCTCATTGAACCTCCTACATTTGGCCTTGGCCCATCAACCCAGCCTGTCCAGATCTCTCTGCAGAGCCTTCCTTCAGCTGATCAACACTCCCACACAGTCTGGTGCTGCCTGTGAACTTACAGAGAGTGCACTCGATGCTCCTGTTCAGGTGATCAGTAAAGATATTGAACAGGACTGAGCCCAGCACTGATCCCTGGGGAACCCCACTAGTGTCCAGACATCAAGCGGATGAAGCACCATGCACCAGCACTCTCCAGGCCCAGCCATCCAGACACTTCTTAACCCCAGAAAGAGTGCACCTGTCCAAGCCATGAGCAGCCACTTTCTCTGGGAGAATGTTGTGGGAAATGGAGTCCAACCTTTACTAAAGTCACAGTAGAAAACAACCACAGCCTTTCCCTCATCCACTAGCTGGGCCATCTGGTCATAAAAAGAGATCAGGTTGGTCAAGTGGGGCCTGCCTTTCCCAAACCAATTCTCTCTGGGCCCAGTGCCTGAGGTCCCTAGAGGCATCATTTGATTCTTTAATGTCCTTCCTGTACAACTATTGAAAAGAAGGCATTAGACCTAAAAATACCAACAGGACTACTGCTCTTCAACTAGGGACGCACTTTAGCTTCTTAAATGTTTTTTTTATGTCCCATCCAATGAGGGTAAACAAATCCAGCAATGGTCTATGCTGTATTTGCTTATATCTCCAAAACTGATAAAAGCCCCATGCCCCAACAAATAAAAAAATCTTATATTTTCCTGTTTCCAACATTTGAAGGAAATCTGGAAATCTTTAGCTTTGGACTCCTGTCTCACTGAGATTCTCAGTATTTTTATACTGTGCTCTGAGATAGCCTTATGGCTATTGCTTGTTTTCAAGCTTCTAGACTCATGACCATCTAATCCTCAAAGTTCTCCAACTGACTGGAAGGCAAATGCTGCATTTCCCTTGAATACTGATTTGCCTTTTCATGAGAGACACAGGTATCCACAGTCCTTTAGGTTACACTAGGTATGTTAGTCTTGGACATGTAAAAAGATACAGCAGAACACCAATATTTTATTAAATGTCATGGTTCATGCTATACCTTTTCCAGAAGAACAATATTTATTCTGTACCAGGACAAATTTTGACAGTTTTGACATCTTTTTTAAAACATTACTTGGTTTGTGGGAAGTTTTTCATCTGTCTGTTCATTTATGTACACCAGTGTGATCTTTTTCCTTTATTGGGTTTACTGGAACAAAAGGTGAAAGAATTTTAGAGATGTGGAAGAAATAAAAGAGTAAGACACTTACAAAAAGGAATCGAATGTATCTGCTTTCCAACAGTGGGGTATCAGTGGTGTTTAGTCTATCTATTTCAGTAGTTTTTGTTACTTTTTTTTTGTTTGTTTGTTTTTAAAAGTATTACTCTTGTCTTGTCATTTTTTGGACAGCTAGAAAAAAAAACCTCCGGGGATTCAAGAACACATTAATTGTACCTGAGAAGCAGTTCTGATGGACCCTAAAACTGATTCTGTGTGAGGATCAGTATACACTCAATAGCCACTTTTTGGATGGCTTTCCCAATGTTTTACTGCAGAATTTTTATTAAAATGAATAGATCGGAGGCAACAAGAAAGTCTTCTGTGGGAAGACTCTGTTGGTATTAGCAAGCTATCCTTTGCAAAAGAACATTCTGCAACCTCCCTTCTGTCTCTCTGTACTTCACATTTGGATGTTAAAGCTTTCTGAACACATTTATCTCTTCTGTGACCCTCAACTGACAGAACTTACTACCTTTTTTGCATTTGTTGTAGCTCATGTGCCAAACCAAGTGTAAAATTATGTACATCACTTACATTTTCAATACTTCTAATGAAATGCCATAATTTCATTTTAGGAGAGACAGCATGACAACAACATAGTTGGTAGCAAGCTCTGTTGAATAAGAAGTCTGATTTCATACATTTACAAGAGCAAATAATGGAAAACATCAACACCAAGAAAAAAGTCCAATGTCACCTTAAAGTCAAAAGATGTGAGATATCAATATTAAAAGCTTTCTTCCCTTATTCCTGCAAAGGACTTGGAGTAATTAAATTATTACAATAACCAATCTCAATAAATCATCCCACACTTCAGAAGATAAAAATTATTCCATGATGTTCCCTGTTGTGAGTTCTTATAACTATGAATTTGGAATTTTAATCCATAACTTGATGATTTCTTCTTAGGCACAGGTTGTTTTAAAAAACAGAATAAGAAACAAAAACATTTGATAATATATCTTTAATAAATAACTACCAAAGAAGCAACAGGAGGCTGACTGAAACAGAGTTCTATTTGTTTAAAATTACTCCTGAATATTCACAGCAAACATCTTGCAGCACGTACCCAGCTCTCAGGAGGATAATAAAGTTTTCCCATTGTCATTCCTGCAGCAAATATTATTTTGTATTGAACTAGCATGAAAAATAAGCGTTTCTCTTTCTTAATACTTTAAAATGAAGCAGCAGTGCTAATAGTTGCTTCTTATGTTTTGGGCTTTTTTTTTAAGTAAGCAGAAAACTAAAGTAAATCTCAGGTCTGAATGGACTTTCTTTTTGGCAGCTTCTCTTTAACTTCAGAAGTAGCTGGCTACAGACTTCAGATAGCTGCTCCAGCTATCAAATAGAACTAGAAGAGAAACATAAAAGGGACCAGATATGACACTCATAGTGAAAAAATTTATATGAGGAGAAAATCAACACTGAGATTCTTCTCCCTGGAAATAAATGAGCTGGGAAGCAATATTATATGGGTCTGTAAAATCATGGTTGGCTCAGGAATTGTGTCTGATATCATGTATCACTATGACTCATAATATGAGAAGTTGGAAGCACACTGGCCATGTTACCAGGTTTAGGACACGTATTTAACAGCAAAGGGACATATTTTCATACACTTTGTACTGTGTAACCCAGTGTCACAGAATGTTTTAGAGGTAAAACAAACAAAAAAGGGTTCAAAGGCTGGAAAAATTAAATTAAATTTAAAGTTATTGATGCTTTTAAACACAGCAATCCAGCAGTGTTCTTTGATTCAGAGGTCCTCATGTTGATGCATCATAGAAGCTATAAAAATGTTACATTGGGGAAGGCCTGAATATTAAGCTCCTCAAACATCTGCTTCTCACTGCTGTTAGAGGAAACCTACTGATACTGGTAGGCCTGGGGTCTCATCTGTCAGGAAGGGTAAAACATGGTTAGACTTCAACGTTGAAAGCAGCATGCTCTTTTCCTGGCGTAGGAATGTGTTTTAGGATGGTTAAGAATTTTTTCTTAATAGAACCTTAGAATTTTTAGCTTCCCTTGTGACAGGAGGGAGCGAAACAACTTGAACAGAAAAGATTTTGCTCTTTATTAGGCAATTTATATTCTTAATCCTTATCTTATCTAAAAATGTGCCAGCAGCTGCACGAGGAATTTTGCCTCTTAAGCCCCCAAGTCAATTATTAGTTCCTAGAGAAGCCATTCATATAGCCAATTCCTGTTCCACGAACATAAAAAACAATGTAAATTTATTCTTGCACCTCTTTTCATGTTGTAATCACTTGAGGAAGGACAGTGACGATAGATGAGTTTAAACTGCTTTTCATATCAGTTTACTGTTTTTCTTTGCCTGATGACAGAATTTCATTATATTACAATAAAGCCTTAGTGCTGGTATAACTTGTTCCAGCTGTAATTTGCTTGTTTCAGTTTTGCTGCTTTTTTTAAAGAGTGTCAAAAAAGCAATTTTTGAGGCTAGACAGCATAACCAACTACATGGTGAAGGAAAACACTTCAAACCAAGAGGAAAGGTATGTGTGATTGCTGATTAGTGTTCCTGAGAGGTGGGCTACAGAGTGAAAATACAGTGTTGTTGCCTGGTGCAAGACAGTTACCTCAGGAAAATTATGGCAGGGGAAAAATGACATGTTTCAAGCAACCTGCAACATTTATAAAATGTGCCTGATCTCACTGTATTATTATGAATATCTTCTAGTACACATGTAACAAAAGGAAATTTGTACAGAAACGTCTCAGCGTGGCATGCTTGCAGCTTTTAATGGTTTGGAATTTTTATCAGCTAGTGAGCTTCAGGACTATTGGGATTTCAGCAGAATAATGATTCCAAGTCAAATGAGAGGACTCCAAAACAACCTCATAAAGGGTTGTGTAAGCACCTATAACCCATAACTAAGATGCCCTGTGGTACTGTGTGTGTGGTCAGTCAGCTGGCTGTGGTTACTGTGACTGCACTGGCAAAACAAGGGCTGGTCAAATCTTCTGTCGTCCAAATGCCTCTTACCACTTCCCTGATACTTTTTAAGGTTTATATTTATACCTTATACCATTGGATAAGTATTTATGTCTTAGATTAAATATTCAAAGAAAAACACAAAGAAGAGTTCCACTTCTGTTATCATGAGTTTGTTCAATGGCCTCAGAATTCCACAGTCATTTTCAAATTTGCTGAAAAACTGATTAGCACCTAATTTTGGAGGCACAACCAGCTCTTCACAACACATTGGTTTGTCAGATTCACAGGCCTAATTTGACTTATTTTAATATCATACATATTGCAAATTACCTTATTAGAGTACACAACTGGGACAAAAACTGAATTAAGTGGCTCTTTTCAAGTTGTGGCTCCTGTCTTTAATATACAGCCATAGTCTTTTTGCAAGATATCAGCTATTCAGGGATGGAATTAGAGTCAGGTGAGCTCAAGTCGGTAAAAATGCCAAAAGAAATGTCTTAAAGCGTTGGGTAAAAAGCTTAATTCCATGAAGGCCAATGAGAAACCAGCCTCCAGATTTCATATTCCTCAATGTTATTAAAAAGATTATGCTGCTCAAAACAGAACTGAAGTTTTATAAACTAAACATATTAATTTTCATGTTCCTTACAGATAATTATGTCTTTCTTCATAAGCATACTTCCATTTGCTCCTTTATATCAATGAAAGCTAAACTCAAGTAGCAGAACAGCAAGTATTTTCAAGAACCGATAGTCCAAGGTGAGTGGCTGGTGAGACTGTAACCCAAAATGGAATAATGCCTACCAGATTGCCCCTCACATTAATTATATTAAAATAAGACTTCTCATGAGCACCATTTATTTTCCCGTGGCCAAAACATAACCAAATCTCACTATCACAATTTACTCACAATTGAGGTAAATTACCACAATACCTGAGCACTTGTGGTATGTATCTTAGCACATATGTATCACACTGAGAAATTGATCTTCAGCAGTAACTACAGGTTCTTTTGAGTTTATAGTTTTTTTCACTTGATATACAAGCACAAAATGGCTCTAGGTAAGGCTTAATTCAGAATACAGTAATGAATATCTTTTTTCCTCTTGTTGTTTCCCCTTGCTGCCTGTAAATGTTTTGCTATGTCAAAGCTACTGACAAAGTTATCTGCAGATAACTTAGCCTTATTTTCTTTTTCCTGGAGGAAAGGTCGGGGGGAGGATTCTGCACTGTCTGAACAAAGTCCAGCTTGAGCATATCCACTGCAAATCTCCTGTTGCAATGTTTTGGTTAGAGAAACCTGAAAAAAATGAGATTAATCAGAGGCAAGGCCACAGAGACCATGCATTGGAAGCCAAGCTGCCACAGAGGACTGGACTTCTCCCCCTAAACCGTTTTTATATAGTTTTCATCATTTAAAAACAAACAAAAAAACCCTACATGAGACATTGCCACAGAATTTGATTACAGGTGGAGATTTAAGCAGAAAAAGCTGCGTGGCACCCTGCAATAGCAAAAAGGTAATTCAGAATAAGCATTGCTGTTAAACAAAATGCAGGACTCTGCAGCAACACATTATAGGAAGAAAAAATTTAGAGTGTGCATGGAAGTACAGGAATAGAGGTAAATACATAGTGTGAGAAATTCAACAAGGATGAACAGAAAGCCAAAAGTGGTTATGAACACAGTGCAAAAAAGAAAAACCCAACTCAAACTATAATGATGTAATTAAAAATTCACTGGAGAACTATGGGCTTTTTTCCCCCAGCTGCCCAAGTTCATCTTATCAACCATATCAATCACAGTATTTATGAAGTGGCTGTAATATGAGTGATAACTAAGCTTGATCAGAGCTGGTCCTTATCACCAAGTCATTAAAATCACCTGAAAGAAAAGTTTTGTTTAACAGTACCTGATTGTATATCTTTGCTGCAAGGAAAGAGGAGAGTATTATCTCAACAGCAAGCAATTTAGGAGAGAAAGAAAATTGTTGAACGAAGGTGTTATTTAACTCATAAATAGTTAAACTTGTGGTTTGACTAACATCACTCTAATGAAAAAAAATCACGTCTGCCATCAACTAACATTTTTGGGTTAGTGTAGTGTGATGATTGCTGGAACCGACATGCAAATGAAGAAATTAATATTTTACCCAAAAGCTAAATTTTTAAGGGAAGATTTTAGGTGTCACATAATATTTACTTAGTGCTCAAACTGTGTAATTTGGACTTTAAAATTGCACAGCTACACTTAAATATCTCCTAAAATTCTGTCAATTTTTAATGATGTTTAGTTCATTTTGGTAATGCTTTCCTCTGCAGGAAATATTACTGGGGAAGCACAGCACATCTTTAAGAAAGAACTGCAACATTAAAATGTGCAACTGCCTTAAACCCTGAGTCCAAATGTATCAAATGTTAAAATAGTTTTGAGTACTAAGGAGATAGGAATATTTCAGTTCTGTATGGAAGAGTAGAATAACCTGCATGGCTACTATGACCAATACATGAAAAGCAGATTCTAAAGTGCTATTACTAGGTTCTCCCTTTGTAGAAGAAAGATCAAGGGCTGTTAGTCCTCAGCCACAGATGCCCTGATTCATCCTGCTTAGGGCCCTTCAACAATGCCTTTGTCTGTGGTTTCATTCATAATCAATGGTGAGAATCCAATACCTCCAGAGTAAAATGTTGTCCAGTTAAAGATTTAAATCATCTTTTGAAGGCACCTGTTCCTTTTTGCTGACCAAGGTGACTAAACTTCTGACTCAGATGCCTCAATTAAGTGCTTAAAATTGAGTTAATCTAGGCAGTAAAAGATCACAAAAAACTTTTCCACTGTGTTTTGTATAGCAGGTGCAAGAAATACTTCTGTTCATATTACTGATGCTCTTAGGAAGACATAAGCTTTATCTTCCTGACAAAGTGTTTGCAAGAACATCTGTCAAACCCTCTGTGGTGGGTAGACCTTGGCTAGCTGCTGGACACCTACCCAGACACTCACTTGTTCACCTTTCTCAAACATAGGAGGGGGAGAAAATAACATGGGTGAAGATAAAGATAGGAAGATTGATTGACCAGTTATTGTCATGGACAAAACAGACTTGACATGGTCTGTTCAGCCTGAAGGAGCCTGAGCAGAGACTTCATTGCAGTCTACAGCTTCTTCATAAGGGGAAGAGGAGGAGCAGACACTGTTCTCTTCTCTGTGGTGACCAGCGACAGGACCTGAGGAAATGGCCTAAAGTTGTGCCAGGGGAGGTTTATGTTAGGTGTTAGAGAAAGGTTCTTCCCCCAGAGGGTATTTGGGCACTGGAACAGGCTCCCCAGGGAAGGGTCACAGCACCAGCCTGAGCGAGTTCAAGAAGCATTTGGACAACGTTCTCAGGCACATGGTGTGATTCTTGGGGATGGTCCTGTGCAGGGCTGGGATTTGGGATCAATGATCCTTGTGCATCCCTTCTAACCCAGCATGTTCTGTGACTCTGTGACTTGGGGAAAGTTAATTTAATTTATTGCCAATTAAAAAATATGTAGATGTTGAAAAACAAAGAGAAAAGACACTTCATCCATTCCCTTTTCTCCCAGGTTCAACATCATTCCTGACTCCTTGTCCTGTCCCCACCCTGCCCAGCATTGCAGAGGCAATGGAGAACTGAGGGTTGCAATCAGTACGTGACAGTTCCTCTCTGCCGCTCCTTCCTCCTCACCCTTTTCCTCTGCTCCATGGGCTTTCCATGGGCTGCCACTTCCCTCAGGACATGTACACCTGCTGCAGCGTTGGGTCCTCCATGGGGCTGCAGTGTGGATACCTGCTCCAGCATAGACTACTTCCTCCTTTTCCTCTGACCCTGGTGTTCCATCTGCTGTTTCTCACTCTTTTTGTTCCTTCATCCTCTGTCTGTGCAGAATTTTCTCCCTTTTCTTAGAGATGTTTTCTTTGAGGGACCTAGCCATGCCTAAGGGCTCAGCTGTCCTCTGCAGTAGGGTCTCACAGAGCTGACAGGAACTTGCTGTCTCTGATGTGGGACCGCCGTGGCTGCTTTTCTTGGAGGCCACAGCTCCCCACTGTCTGTGCCTTGGCATCCAAATCCATTACATGCTCTTTTCCCAGGAAGATACAACTATAATTTGTGAGTCATTATGAGGTTGCAGATAAAAACTTTGTATTATTCTAGAAAGGAAATTAATGAGTGGGACATAATACCTTTCCCATTAAATTTCTCATGGAAAGTTCAGTTTATTGTAAAGATAAGAGTTTTCATTCTTGCAAGTGGGAGTTTTTAGTTCTGGATGAAACAACTATCTAATTTCCCCAAAGGACAGCTCTCAGGATGTAGCACTGAGCTGATGATATTCTCTGTGCTGTTAAACAAGCAAGTACTTTCATCCCCTGCTTCCAGAACTGATGAACTTGTTTCTTTCAAAAGGCAGTTCAGACACTCCAGGAGTTCAGTCAGATGTGGATACTGAACGACAACTCCACCTAAACCTGCCGTGTTGCATGTATGAGTGTTTTTGACTACAGAACTACTACATTTAATCAGGAGTATGTCCAAAGTCTAGTCTAAGAAAGAAGAAGGTGCTGTATAAACTTTTGCATCTATAGAGATGAAGTGCAAGTAAAATGACTGAAAAACGTTGCAGGAAATGAACTGAAATGTCTCAGGTAATCCCTTTATATGAGGGAAAAACAGTATAAGTTCCTTTCCAAGATAAAGTACACAGGTAAAGGATAAAGTGTCAGCAAATAAGTACCTATTCCACAAATTACCAGAGTTTTTGTTGTTGTTTTCTTTTCAAATTTTTTTAACTTTTGGGTGGAGGGTTGGAAACAAGTCCCTTGCTCCTCCCTCCTATTAAAAGTAATAAATCAGTCCAGCCTTTCTGCTACTTCTCCAGAGTGTCTGTTGGTCTCAAGACTTCTGGAAGAATCTAAAACTTGATGCCTTTCTTACTGCTCGTATAGACAAACTCTAGGTTCTTTTTCTATTGCCTTTCTCAGTTTTCATGGTCCTTCTGCAATTTCACAAGGCTCATTTTGTCATACTAGAAAACATCTTTGAATATGTCTGACCTACATACCCTGACGCTCAGACCAACTGCAAAATTGGTTATGAAAAGCCTTATACTCTTAAACTATCATTCTGCCAGTACTGACAAGAGGACTTGACCTTTTTTTGCATTTGTGTCCTAACTCAGTCAGGGCTGTGTTCCAGAAGAGTGAGATGAGACTAATGGAGCCTAATTTCAAAAATGCTGATAGTTTAATTTATGCCTAGTTGTTACATAATATGCAATTAATGAAGCATAATCAAAGAAATACTTCTAGGAAAGAACCAGCTCTGGTTTGACATGCAAAGATTTTTGTGATCCTTAGCTTATTACAAAGAAATTCCCCCTTCAAAAATGAATTAATGAAGATGCAGATGCATGGATTTCATAGAGTTAGCAAACACTGTTCTCAAATGTTGCACTACAGTATTGCTGAGCCTCTTTTACAAGAGCTAACTGCTATCGAGTGCCTCACCTGAGATATTTGGCTGTTAAGCTCCTGCTTTTAGGTGTTAAATATGGTATATTCTTAAGATTTGGAACTGATAAAAAACAATGGAAAAAAAGGTACATAAAAATGACAATATGAATATTTTCTTATTTTAAGTCTTCAAAAAACATGTGGATGTGGTATTTAGGGACATGGTTTAGTGGTGGACCTGTCTGTGTTGGGTAAATGGTTGGACTTGATGCTCTTAGAGGTCTTTTCCAACCTCTATGATTTTCTATGATTGTCTAAGTAAACTGCAGCTCTGGTGCTCTGACTGTTGCCTTCTTCAGAGTGAACTTGATTCTGCTAGTTTTTAACAGATGCAATGGGAGCTGCCAGGACTTTTCTATTTCTATGTCTATAAACATTCAATTGTGACTTGTTTAGAGATCATAGATGGGATGAGAAGAACAATTAAGAATTTGTCTATCTAGTTTGCTGTTCATCTGACTATCACTGTCAGTTACATTGATGTTAAATTCTTGATAAAATTGATCTGATTTTACTCCCTTCTGAATATTTATGTTAAATATTGGGGGTTTATTGCACTTTTTTGCTGTGGCTCTTTTGTGAGATTTTTCAGCATCCTGCAGAAGTCAGTAGGCACCTAGTGGTGATCCAAGGAAACTTTCTTCACATATATTCATTCTAACTACCAGGTCTTTGAAGCACCAGACACTGGGATAGAAAATAGAACTATTTGGCATGCATTTCAGAAACCTGTGTACCAATGATGACAGAAAAAAAAAATGCCAGAGCTCACTCCAAGGCTCATCCTCTGCCAGCTGGGCTTGTAAACAGGTTACAGACTTCTTGAACAAACAATGTTGAGAGAATCTGTGAACCAAATGTCCAAATAACCGGAGGCTCAGTTTGACCAATGACCAAAGATAAGTTCTGAAGCTCTGTTCTCAGTTGAAAGACGGAGTGAAACAATTTTCCTGTGGCTTTAGACACCTGTGAGCATAGAATAAGCTTCTGTTAATTCCACTGACTGAGAGTAATATCAGATTTATTAATGCTGTTCCTAAGAAAACAGCTGAGAAAAACAGTTGACAAGTGACTGCATTACTCAAGAGCTGTGACAAGGTTTTCTGAATAAACCAGGTACTAATCAGTTGTTGAAATAAGACTGTATAGAATCTGATTTTGTAGGTATGCTCAATCAGTGAAAATCATTTTGTGAGGGCTCTTTAATGGTTTCCTTACTAATCTTCTGAAATAAGATGCACTCTACCAACCATGATTTGATAACAACAAGAATATTGCTGGATTATTTTTCAACTTTAGTTAACCAGAGAAGAAATAATTTTATATATCTTTTTTTATATATTTTCCCCTCTGTCACAGAGGGGAAAAAAAAGGGAAAAAAAAGGGGAAAAAAATCCCACTCCCCCGAAAACCCTCAACGAAAATAGGGAGAAATCAAAGTACCAAATGAAAAAACAACGAGAAAAAGTACATATAAAACCTAGGCTTTGTAATTTAATGTACCCTGGGTTACTTCTCATGTTGCCAGAAGCAACAAAAATGAACTGTTTAGCAAGAGCAATTATTCTCTGATTTGTGGTTCTTGGGAGGGGAAGAGCAGACAGATGGAATGTACATGCTACCTCAAAGGAAATGACTGATGAAAGCATTCAAAATTTCCCTGGTCTCTGATGAGGATTCACATAGGCAGACATTCTAAAGAGAAACAATATTTTTCCTTTAAGAAGGCATCACTTTAGAAAGCTATGCCTCAACCTTGTTCTACTGTCTTGGGTTTAATTTTCAAATTAAACCCAAGTAAGAAAAAAAATTATTTTCTTCTTGGATGTCTGAGTGCTGATATTTCCCACTGACACACAAAATACACTCCTCTGCAGCCTGAAGTCAGACCAAGGTAACAATTATATGCCACAGTGACTCTTTTTCTTGAGGGCAGGATGCCCGGCAATAGTGTACCCAATGCTTGTTACAGGATCTTGTATTTTGTGCTTCAAGACATTGCTGAATGCCTTAACAATACCTCAACACTTTACCAAATGAACATTGCTTTCGCTCTTGGTTGCTTTTGACAGCGCAATATTTCTATAGTTGACATTGAATAATGGAAAAAAAAGAGCATTTGTCCCTCAGCCTCCTCTATCCATGTTGGCATTTAAGTATTTTAATTACTACATGACCATCCTAAGACAAAAACAGAACAAACCACCAGCTTTTTGTATCTCAGGTCTTGTTATTTTCATGTGTTTGTGTGTTTGGGTTTTGAGGTTTTTTAATGTAATTTCTAAGTTTTAGAAATCTTAGAGGGCTTTTCTAAAAAGCAAGAGATTCAGGAACAGATAGAAGAAAACAAGACAAAATCAGCTATGTTAGAGTAAGAAGTTAAGCAGATTCCACACAATGTACCAGAGTGGATGGCTTTTGATGTTTGCTTGGAGCAACAATCTTCACAAAGCACTGCTTCATCTTGGAAAAAATGCTACTGCTCTGAAATCCAAGTTTGTTCTGAATAAAAAGTCTACCTAAAACTTGAGCACTGGATAGATTCCTGGGTGGGATATCCCTGGTAAGGGGGAAAAAAAGAAAAAAAAATCTCTAAGAGACTGGAAAATTCTCATTTTCACAGAACTATGGGAAGTTGTTAGATGGCACTGTTATCTAAATAAAAATATCTAATCAAAGGACAGGTTAGAGTGTCTATACATGTCCAAGGTTAATTTTAGCCTTCATATTAATGTGATATTGTATTACTACACAGCTTATACTTAGACAGATCAACATTACCATTGTTCTTGTCTGAAATGCAGTTATAACCCTGACAAAGAAAATCACAACTTTTCGAGCCAAAAAATTGCAGGTATTCTTGACGGAGAAGGATGCTCCAATTTAGGTCTGTAGGAATTTTAATCAATTTGCATTCTTTTCAGAATTTTTTTTCCCCGTCTCATTATTCAGATTTTGTGATGCCCCAGAACAAGATTTGCTCTTGGACTGAAGCTATTCAGATGCAATAATGTTTTTGTCTTTGAATGGAGAGACTAATAGCCTTAGAACAGAGATCAGTTTCGTTACTAAACGAGAACTCAACACAGAGATCCAACATGCCAGATTCTCTCATATCAATTCTCAAGGTCAAAAATGAGGAGAGAGGAAGTTTTTTTAATTACCGCTCAGCTTCTCAGGCATTATGCAAAAGTGCTGAATTGTAAATTACAGCTGATTTGGTGATGTTTGCATATGAGAAAAATTATTCTGGGAAATCAGATTATGGATATTTGATCCCAAGGTCCCTAGAATATGTCAGTGTTAAAATCACAGTGCAGTGAACTGATTTTGTCATACAATATTTTCCATTCTATCTTTTTCCCAGCAGAATAGTCCTTTCCCTGTTTACTAAAATATGCCATTATCTGCAACACCCTTTCCTGCATGTGCTATAAGCATCTTCTTATAATGTGATGCTCAAGTTTTCCCTAAGAAAGAAATAATAATAACCCATGCAACTTTAAGGAAAAGTGTAAATGTCAATCATGCAAGAATTTGGCAAATATCTTTACATCCTGGAAACTTTTAGGGACAGAAGGGAAGAGGAATCACTGAGAGATCCTCTCAGTGGACAACCCTGAGTGCATAATGTGCATTGAAGCAACTGCAGAAAGGTGTTTTCTTCAGTTCCATCCAGAAGCAGCTGGGGAAAACATGAATAATCTGAAGTTATACATATAATAAAAATATATCATGCTCTTTCCTGAAGCAATCACCAGTCACAGCTTATCCTGTACTCATTTACCCTGCAAAATTGATTAGTCTAGTGTTAAAACTCTTGCCAAATCACTATCAAAATATTTGTATTTTCTCTCCACAAAACTGTCTGTGAAATATATTTCAGCAGTTTAGTGGAGACTGTCTGTTCAAAAATGAGAACATGAAGCAGTAACAGAAAAGATTAATCCAGCACTAATTACTTTGTCTTGTTGCTGTTACTCAAGAATTATGCTGGTATTATGACAAAATAAAGAGTAGAGCATAGCACAAAAAATTGGTATTTCTATTTTCAAGCTGTGAACTGAATGCTTTCTCACATGCTTTTTTTTAGCATTTAGTCACAAATGCTACCTCTTTTCCTGAGGATGGTGAAAGAACATTTTATTTCAATCAGGACATGCAAAGTAAGAGAAGGGAGACTATTTAACCAGGAGTATATTTCAAAGAAAGGTAAAAAGTGTTGCTACAAGTTCTGGGGCAGTCTGAATTCAGTAATAAAAGAGAATTAGAGTCACAAATTCCAGGTATACAGAGTTTAGTTACCTATGGGATTTTCGTTGTTGACTATACCCAATGGATAACAGACTCAGCTCCCAGTATAATTATTTTCTAAATATTTTTCATATGGACAGGATAGAGCAGACTTATTCATGGCTGATGATCTTCCTCTCCGATCTTGGAAGAAAGCTAGATTTCAATCTAATGTTTCAGGTAATACAAAGGTAGGTATGGGCGCAGTATTGCATAATCTAAATTCTCATATTAATCTAGCAAATGTCACTGCTACCTATGGATGCAGTGCCTTACTATGAAGGAAAAAAAAAACCCTTCAGAAATACTTTAAACAGGTGTTAAAAGACTGTTCAAAGTGATGTATAAGCAACTAAGCTTGAACTTTAAGGAGGTATGGTTTCTGAAAGTGTTACCTTAAATCTTCTTTCATAAAATGGTTATTCAACCAAACCGGACATGCAATTCTATGCGTAGACATCAGATAATTTTGCATCAATAGCCCTATAATAGCATTGTGTTAATTTATCAAATATATTTTTGATGATTCAGATACAACTTGTAAGGAATATCAAAGACTCTTTTTCAGTATTGGACAGTCACTAGGTTAAAAAAGCCACAACCCCCAAAACATTAAAGGAAAATACAACTTCTTGGTAAGTAAACTGTCCATCCTGGAGATGTTAATGATGCTAATTTCCTTTCTCTATATATGTACGGCACTTAAGCATCTGTAGATTGTCTCAAGACTTCATTGCATAAAGGAAAAGGTACATAGCTGAAGAGAAATATTTACCCCTGACATAACTGACATTAAGATTATCTCAGAAGCATGTACAATACCTGTGCACTCGGTCTTAAGCCATGACTTTTCCAATAGATCTGTGTCTGCACTCACTGCAATCTCTGGCACAGGGGTTGAGCTGTCTGTAGTCCATGGCCCAGTTTTGCAAGGCACAGTCATGTGGCCTTGGCTCAGCTTTACTGAAAAAATCTTGAGCTGTGAGAGGACACAGGCCAAAGCCAAGATGTTCTTCTTGAGAAAAAAAGAAACAAAGACAAAAGTGAAATTTTTGAAATGGTAGTTACTGATGCCTTGAAGTGGCTACCTGCAAACAAGGGCTGGAGAAGATTAAGAGACTCAAAGCAGGTATTTATTTGAAGGGCCTTGAAAGGTACACCTTGGGCAGTCAAAAGCCTCCAAGGGGCTCCACCCAAGATGGACCCTGAGTCAGAGGTTCTTCACACTTTTATAAGTTTGGTCCATTTGCATATCAGGGTTAATTTGCCAATTAGCATTTCAAGTAATGATGTAATTACCCCAAGTTTTCTCCCCCTGTCCAGAGGCTCAGTTTACATATTTCAGGGCCTGGGACAACAAGGTGTCCTTGAATTCAGGCCCAGAGAGGGTTTGCTATGTCTAACCAGCATGACAGAACAGCAGCTAACAGCCTGTATGAAGTTTCAGAGTTACACACTAGGCAATACAGGATCTGAAAAATATAAGAGCTAAAACCTAAGGCATCAGTACCAGCCTGGGGAATCAAACAAAAACAGTGACATGGAAAGGGCTGAAATGCTGAAAAGAACCAGTGAGTCAAAAAATGAGAATTCAGAAGGATCAAGAACAAGCCTGTTCCAAGGGCCATGGAGGGTCTGACACTTTCCCACATCAATAATATTTATCTGGGCAGCAGAGAGTCATCAGATGCCCGTACTGGAGATACTGGGCATGCTTATGTTTAGTCTAGTTACTCCTAGCTACCTGCTCTGTGTATCTAGCCAGTGAATAATTGCTGTACATTTACAAACTGTAAATGTGTAGTTCTACTTACAGAGGCTCTGCACATGGTTAAAGAGACCCAATAAATTAAGGGTTACATTTGCATGATAACTTGAATGTTCAATGAATATAGTGACAACCCCAGAAGAAGTACACCAGCTTCTGGAAGAAAACATCTGGTTTTGTGTTAACAAATAGTGACAGACTCAGTGCATTAATGTTATATGCAATGAAAATTCTAATTTTACACTCCATACCTTGGTCTCTAAGCACTTCATTTTAAGTCTGTATATTGATATACAATATCCATTAGTTGTAAGAATTTAATTGACTTATATAAATCTCAAAAGAAAGTAAATTAATATTAAAAATTAATAAATGTAGGGGGGGAAAAAAAGCCAACCCCAAACCAATGCAAGTATGACTGTATATTGAGTTACACAAAACTAAATTCCCACAGAACAAATGTTTGGAACTTGCAAATATCAACTAATCCCTTCCAGGGAGCCTCCAACTAGAATTCAGTAAAACATAAGCTGGTTTAAGCAAAGGTCATTTTAAAACAGAGGGATGTCAAATAAACATACAGTAATTGAGTGAAGATTCCCTGGACCTTTCAGAAGCCATTGTTAAGATAGCATAACAACATGTTCTGATTCTAACAGCTGCTAGTCATTAGTTCCAACTCAATCCAGTGTCTTTGGGGGAGGAGTTCTAGAGTCCTGAATGTAGTCTTCTCTGCAATCTAATCATTAGAAACCGTAATGGAAGGCACATAAGTACATCTGCCACCTATTCCAGTCTTTGAACTAGTCTTTACAGGGTTTTGAAAGTCATGTGGAAGGAAGAAGGGGTTTTTTTCCTCCATCACCTTTCTATGCAAAGTCACCTATCGTTCACTACTAAACTCAGCAGTGTTTAAAAATGCCATGAGACTCCCAAAATGAATGTGACCCCTTGTTAGAAACTGTTTCAAGGCAGAAGAGCATTGCATTCTTGCGATGTTTGGTATCATGACCTGAGGTCTGAAAGCTGGAGACAAAGTGATTAATTTTAATGAAACAAAAATCTTTGTCATCTTTACCTATAGTAATGTTTAAGAAAGACATACAAGCAAAGAAAGAAACATATTAAATGGCTGATACTTTGCCTGGTCAGAGAGCAACAGTTTTATCATTATTTTTTCAAATGCAGGAACAAAGCAGTTGAATACTGACACTTTGCTTCCCTCTGAATGAATATACCAAATAAGGTTTTTCTTTTTTTTTCCAACATAATTTTATTAACAGCTATAATCAAAACACAGATATCATCAAGTTTCTTTCTTTGACATTTATCAGTCCACAATAACCAGATAGGGCTAGAATATGGCTGTACAACTACAAAGTCCTGGACCACCCTTGGCCTGTGTGCTGTCTTCACCTTGGGCCCAGCAGGATACCATTATTTTGGTAGCTTCACTTCCATGCTAGGATCTTTCCTCGTTTTAAGCACTGTCTGTTATTTTTTCCAAGAAATTAAATCTTGCAGCTAGACCTTCAGAACCATTGCCAGTTTCCCTTTCTCCAAGATTCTTAGAGACAAAAATACTAGTCCCCAAGTTTCAATTATAAATTCCTGGTTCCTTGTCTCAAAGACAGACAGTCTCGAAGTTGAACAGGTACCTAGACTTAGGAAGATTTTGGGAAAAAAACACTTTGTGATCTATAATGCATTTCTCTTCATTAGGTTCCACACTGTTCCTAAGTACCCTGAATTTTGGTAAGGTTGCCTTAGGTCAAAATTAATTCGGGTCAGTTTCTTCCCTCTTTAAGAGGACAGAATGAAGCTTAACGACTCTCTAAATTTACTGCAAAAAAGTCTCCCAAGACTCTTTTTTTTTTTTTAACACCAGACATAATACCCAGTAAAAAAATTGAGGACTACTGAAGTTTCTCCCAAGCCACTTAAAAGATACAATCTAGCCTCTTAAAACTGTTCCAGTCCAGCCTATTTCATAAGACCCTGTGTACTAGCAGTTGTTGATCTATTTATTGAACATTTTAAAATATAATTAGTATGAAGAATATGCCTATTTCAGGGGAGGAGGAAAAAAAAAGCAGTATCTTTTCTTATAAGCCTCCAGGGCTTTGCTGGAAATCTAAGGCTTCTTTGATACTGTCAGATCAAAATCTTTTCATCTCATGTACATCAATATTAATTTTTTTTTTAATTTAAACAAGAGCCTGAGCTCTCCAGCATCACTGATCTGAAATTTATACCATGGATTATGTTATGTTCTGTTTTGATTTTTTTGTGAAGTGTGAAGTAGACTGATCTGTCTAGGCTGAGAAATCATAAGCTGACTAAGTAAAAAAAATACAGCTTTTTTTTTTTT
>VZTH01005947.1:131777-257025 GCA_013397815.1 Aleadryas rufinucha
CCCCCCAAAAAAAAAAAAAAAGTAATTTAGGAAGTCTAGACTGATATTTTAAATATATTTGTGTGCTTTAAAGCCCTAGAACTGAAATCTACTTTTCTCTCATCCCTGAAGTAAAGCATTTTAAGTCACTACAGGGAACTTAATTTTAGATGTTAAAAACTTTGTTATAGTTCTTCTAATCCCTCTTTTGTTTTCAAATGAAAAGAAAGATCTTGGAGAGCATATGAAGGCCAAACAAGAGCAAAACACTTTGAATGAAGTTAAATAAGGTATTTATTGAACAACATTCTCAGACACATGGTGTGATTTTGGGGTTTGTCCTGTGCAGGGGCAGGAGCTGGACTAGGTGATCCTTGTGGGTCCCTTATAACTCAGCATATTCTAGGATTCTGTGGTTGGTTATGAGTAGCAAGCCAGAAAGGAAAGGACCCTAGTCCAGGATGCCATACTAGGTGTATGAGTAGCTTTTTAGCATCAGTGTACTTCTTAATGCTCATGGATATTACATAGCAACAAACTGCATCAGTTTATTATCAAATAAAAATCCATAGAACAGATAATGCTCCTGAAAACGGCTATAATCTGTTTCATGACTCTTATTGCTTGTGAAAAATGAGACAGCAATTGTCTTACAGAGAGAACTAAAAATTTGAATATCACTGTGTTGGTTTGGCTTTGTGTAAACTCTGTAACACATTTGGATCTGATCCAGCCCAGCCAGGCAGGCTGCTGGGATTAACTCAGAGGTTTTTTTCTCTACAACTATGAGACTACTGCTGTAGGTTTACTAAATGCCACCTCTATACTGCAGTAGAGAGAGGATGAGCCACACACACACACATGCCACCACATCCCTGAGCCGGCTGACTCACTAACATCACTTCTAATTCACCTCTTTCTACATCAGGACAGCAGAGGCCATCAAAGAGCAATTAAACACAGCAGTTCTTGATCTGAACTTGTTTTGGAGCTTAAACTCCAAGTCTAGTAGGAGTTTCAATAGAATGAAAATGAAATAATGTGAATTATTTATACTCGGGATATTTAGGCACACATACAAGAATTTCACAGCATTTAGTAACTGGACACAGTCACTTGCAAAGGAACAAGTGAGAAGAATCTCACTTTCCAAACTACAGAAGACTCATTGAATAAAATGTCCATAAACTGCATGAATAGATGTAATCTTTATAATAAGGAAAAACTAACTGATCTTCTAGTTATGGGGGTTTTGGGGACTTCCATATATTTTTGCATTATATTGATGTGGAATTTGTAGTTTTCATATTACATTATCAGTGTTGTCTCTGCTTTTCCTCAGGACCCTAGCTAAATTCCTCTGCTAAAGACAGCTTGATCTGAGCAAAATTTCATGAGAATTTTCCAGCTTATTTTCTATCAAAAACTGTCTTACCTTTAAAAAAATCCCATCGCTCCATAGAAAAGCAGCTCATGCAGAATAAAGCCAGATATATGTCACACCAGAAACTCCATGTTTACCTGTTCTGCCCCAGTGACTGCTCTTGGGTGCAGCAAACTCATGGGTGTCAGGGAAAACTTGGTAAGCTGGACTTTCAATGGCTCCATGCTCCACATAGACTGAATCAGCTGCAAGTCCTGACATCTTTGACTTGTGAGATGTTGCAGCCTCCTGTATGGGCTAAAGTAACAAAGAACAGTTTCTGGTGTGACAGAAACTCCCAGTCCTTCATGCTTTTTTTTTTCCCCTTGTTTTTTCTTCCTTCCTCCAAGAACACGATATATTCCACATATCTATTTAAGTGGAAAAGGAAATTTTTGAGGATATCTTTGTTAAAATAGAAACTAAACAACCCCTGCTCAGTGCTTGAATATCTGAAACTTAGGAAAAACACAGCAACTGATATAACATATCACCAATATAAAGGCAAGAGCAGAGAGATTTGGAAGGTGATTCAAGAAGTGTTCACAGATGCCCATATCCCACAAAGAATCTAGGGACATAGCAAAGGACAAAGACAAACAAACAGAACTTGATTATACAGAGAACTTGAAGCATCATTATCTGAAGACTTTCAGATTTTTGCTCACTGCTGTCATACCTTAAAAATACTACACCCTTCCCCTCCAATTTCCCCACTTTCTGACATATTATATATGCATTTAAAATATAAAGGAAAATTTGTACTTGGTTAAGATTAAAGAAAACATATCAGGGCTAACAGCTTTTATCCAATTCAGGGACCAGGGTAGGAAATTCCTACCTACCAATTCAGGCATTTGAGAAAGAGGGAATTTTGGTCATTTTCTTTAGGTTTATGTCCCTTCAAAATTCTATCTTTCCAAAATTGTGCTGGGATTTTAGGCCCCAATTCCTATGAAAGTGGAAACCCTGTACCACACAGGAAAAAACAGAATGTTACAGTCTTGTTTCAACAACAGAAATGCTCATTAAAAAGTGCTTCCTGCTGGAAGCAGCTTAGCTCAAAGAGGAATGGCTTCAAGCATGTGCCAACACCTTTCCTTGTAGGATCTTTCCATTTCATAATCAAAGAATTTAAACTTGAACAGGTGTCCAAAAGCTTCTAGGGGCTTAAGCAAATTGAACCAAATCGTTTAGTGCTTGCCCATTGTTAAAGCTCATCACTTAGAACTATTTTAATTTCACAGATTTAATTCAAATAAACAAGATAATACTATATTTTGCACGAGACATTTAAAGATCTTTCAAGTCCCAAGAAATAAAGGATCAACAGGATTAGCAAGTCTTTTGGTGTAGCAAAGTACAAGCATATCAGGTTCAGTAATAAGAAAGCATTTGGTAGAGGAAAAAAAAGAGGATTCAAGTTTGATATCAAAGTACATTATCACCCTGGGAGGTACGAATGGGAATTGTTGAATGAAAATGGAATAGCCCTTCCTGTATTCATTTCTGCAATTCATGTGTCAAGGGTATTCATGTTATTAAAAAAAAAAAACAACCAACAAAACAGACAGAAATCATTTGATGTGACAGGTGCGTGAGATTTTGCAGATCTGAAAGGATCTTTGCAGATTAAAGTATNTCTTCCTTCCTCCAAGAACACGATATATTCCACATATCTATTTAAGTGGAAAAGGAAATTTTTGAGGATATCTTTGTTAAAATAGAAACTAAACAACCCCTGCTCAGTGCTTGAATATCTGAAACTTAGGAAAAACACAGCAACTGATATAACATATCACCAATATAAAGGCAAGCGCAGAGAGATTTGGAAGGTGATTCAAGAAGTGTTCACAGATGCCCATATCCCACAAAGAATCTAGGGACATAGCAAAGGACAAAGACAAACAAACAGAACTTGATTATACAGAGAACTTGAAGCATCATTATCTGAAGACTTTCAGATTTTTGCTCACTGCTGTCATACCTTAAAAATACTACACCCTTCCCCTCCAATTTCCCCACTTTCTGACATATTATATATGCATTTAAAATATAAAGGAAAATTTGTACTTGGTTAAGATTAAAGAAAACATATCAGGGCTAACAGATTTTATCCAATTCAGGGACCAGGGTAGGAAATTCCTACCTACCAATTCAGGCATTTGAGAAAGAGGGAATTTTGGTAATTTTCTTTAGGTTTATGTCCCTTCAAAATTCTATCTTTCCAAAATTGTGCTGGGATTTTAGGCCCCAATTCCTATGAAAGTGGAAACCCTGTACCACACAGGAAAAAACAGAATGTTACAGTCTTGTTTCAACAACAGAAATGCTCATTAAAAAGTGCTTCCTGCTGGAAGCAGCTTAGCTCAAAGAGGAATGGCTTCAAGCATGTGCCAACACCTTTCCTTGTAGGATCTTTCCATTTCATAATCAAAGAATTTAAACTTGAACAGGTGTCCAAAAGCTTCTAGGGGCTTAAGCAAATTGAACCAAATCGTTTAGTGCTTGCCCATTGTTAAAGCTCATCACTTAGAACTATTTTAATTTCACAGATTTAATTCAAATAAACAAGATAATACTATATTTTGCACGAGACATTTAAAGATCTTTCAAGTCCCAAGAAATAAAGGATCAACAGGATTAGCAAGTCTTTTGGTGTAGCAAAGTACAAGCATATCAGGTTCAGTAATAAGAAAGCATTTGGTAGAGGAAAAAAAAGAGGATTCAAGTTTGATATCAAAGTACATTATCACCCTGGGAGGTACGAATGGGAATTGTTGAATGAAAATGGAATAGCCCTTCCTGTATTCATTTCTGCAATTCATGTGTCAAGGGTATTCATGTTATTAAAAAAAAAAAACAACCAACAAAACAGACAGAAATCATTTGATGTGACAGGTGCGTGAGATTTTGCAGATCTGAAAGGATCTTTGCAGATTAAAGTATGTGGAGAAACACACAGATGAAAAGGAAGTGTGGAATTTTCATTTATACACAGGAAAAAAAAAAAGAATGACTTTGCCAAGAATACACAGAAGTAATACATGAAATGGCAAGAGAGTTATTGAAAAATTGACTCCTCTAAAATAGTAGAGAAATTATGTACTTTTAAGCAAGGAGATGAAGACTTTTGCTATGGTTTTGATAATGCAGGTCCATTAAAAATCTTCTCAGGTTCTTGGGCTGGGTCCAAACAAGGTTGGAAAATCACAGGTTAATGCAGTAAAGTGCTAATACCCTTCATGGAACCAAATATGGGTTTATATAACTGCATAACATAAGCAATGGGCCAAATGGATTTAAGATAAGGAAGTCTGGTTGGGCTTACGAAGGCATTGTAATAACATGCATCCTTTGGGATTACTATTTTCTCAATATGGGCCAAAAAAAGAGGGCAGGTTGTAACACTAAAGACATGTCAGCAATGAGACAGATTCGGGCCATAAGGTAAAATAATTCATATGCAATAACTCTTCAACATGAAATGTCCCTGGGGATATAAGGACATGTGTAAGCAATACCAATACACATATCTAAAAATGTAAAGGTTAGACTATAAACAATAAAACCAATCATGTTGATATTGTGCCATTTCTGGACGGCTGGATCCTAGCAAAAAATATCACAGGACATGACAGAACCCTGAGATTTTCTGATCACGTGCAAGATTCATTACAACACCTGGAAAGTTAAGAGATTTGTCTGTAGTCTACAGCAGGCAAAAATTCCTGTAAGATGGGCACAGGTATTTTAATTTCAGCATTTATGGATGTTAAGAAATGAATGATGATATAGACTACTGTAATACACAGTATAATATCATTGACTTTTAACCAGAAATACTGTAACTTGCAATCCATTTTGGGGCACATTAGTAGATTTCCTTCATGAAATCATAGGGTGATTCTGATCTTACTGCAAAATTGTGAAGCTGAGATCTGATACAATACGAATCCTAAAGTGATTTTTTTTGCAAGATATAATGATAAGCAGTTATAAGAAAAACTTTAATCTCTCAGTTCTATTCCCTTTTCCCTACTTTTTCAAGCTTCAAACTACCATCTATTCTTTCTCTCCTCATTTTCTCCTTAAACTCCAAGTTAATAATACCTTCTTCTTCTTTCAAAATCCAGTTCATAGGGGGATGAACCAATTATAACCTCTTATGATGTAACTTCTGTTAGAAGTCAGGAGGCAAACACATAGTACATATGAAGAATTTGAAACCATACATGGAAAATAGGTAAAATTATGGACAAGCAGTAGTACATAATTTAAATCCTGCTCAATTAATTTGAGGACTACTAGCAGAATCTCTTCTGAAATGCAGGTCACATTACCATGGTATTACTTTCCCTCATATTTTACATATTTATTTATTCTTGTCATACCAGTTCCCTTTTCTTTCTAGTTCTTTGGACCATTAGAGTTTCGTTAGAGGTACTTGGAGGAAACTTCCAAACCAAACTGGGCTTAGCATTCTGCTACTAACAGCACGGGAGGAAAGCACAGAACACCATACCAAATCAGCCTGTGGTTTTTATCCATTTCCACTTTCCCAGTCTGCTTCGGTTTGGTAGAACACAATGAGCGGACCTAGTGAACATCTGTCTAGGAAAAATAATTTGAAAGAATTACCTTTAAATATATCTTTCTCCTTTAGTCATTCATTTCCCATGCATTTTATTAATTGTATTTAGTAATATATAATTGTGCATGTATTTGGACCATCATCTTTTACACTAACCATATTACCCATTTGACTTAAGTGAAATCTATCTTAGTTACACTTTTATTACAGCTTAACCTAATTTATCCTCCTCAAGAAAATTGATTTTGGAAAGAATGTTAGTATACAGTTTTTACTAGCTATCACATTTTCTCTTCTCATGTTAAATACAAGGCCACTATTAGGAAGTAGCTATTATATATCAGCACATCCAGACATTATATACTTCAGTCAAGGGAAGATCCACAGGGCCTGATTTTCCTTGCTTGTACTTGTCACAATACTAAAATTCTCTTGATATGTGTACGGGTAGCTAAAAATAATTGCCAGCTTGAAGAGAGGGAGCTGTACCTTGCAGTGCTGATAAAACCAATTTCAAAGATCACTTTACTACAGACTCCTATAAGGAGTGAATCCATACTGAGACGCTCAGAAATGACTTGAATACCTATCCTGAGAACACTTACACACCTATTTTATATATATATAGATATGCTCATTTTTGATCACAAATAAATTCAGTGAAGCTGAAGTGACTTCATCAATAAACTTTAAGCTAAAATAGGTTTCCAGATATGAGAGGTTGTTTTCTTAATCCACTCATGATACCTGTCCTTATTTTATCTACTCTTCTAAAAGGAAGACTGAAAAGAATAAACTTTAATTACCTTAAATGGACTATATCTTTACAAACTTTCATTGTCTACAACAGAGAGATGGTTTTACCACTACAGATTATAGGTTATGCAATAGAATTGACATTATGCATTAAAAAAAAGATGTTCAAAGACTACCTGTTACGTATTGATCTACACATTTAGTGGAAGTAAGGGTGAGAGTTACATTGTATATTCCTCCACATCTGTTTTGATATGCTAAAAGTACTAAAAATCCGTGATGAAAACACTCGGATTGCATTCCTCACTGTACCTGGAACCAAAACTTACTGTAAAACAGTAAGTAAGGGTAACTCTGACTGATTGCATCCTTCATCCATCTCCTCTGGGATATCACTCCTGTAAAAGCTTTGAAATCAGCCTGATGGTTTTTATCAGCTCTTTCATTGAGATGTAAATTTCCAGGAACTGTACATTTCCAGGAACTACCCTTCAACAATATGCTTTTCTGTAATTATTTTTTCAGAGAAACCTTGTCCAAAGTTGGAGCAGCTTTATCAAAGCATATCAAATTTAACAACAAAATCTAACTAAAAAGCCATACCTCCTGTTTCCTTGGTACTCTCCTGAAAGCTAATGATCAAGGCACTTTTTTAAAAAAAAATTTAAAATATTTTTTTCAATATGCTAAATTATCTCAGATTAAACAAAAATATCAGGTTTTAAATTGAATGTTTTGCATGAATAATAACTTTGAGAGTACTCTAACTATTCATTATGTAACTTTTGTATTGCTGTCAGCTGAAATAGGAAAAGTTATTTGTTAGAGGTATATCTATCATGTTGGATCCAAGAGGAATAAGGCTGCTGGTGCTCCATATGCCCAGATCTACCAGTGTTGATACTGAAGACGTGCTCCCAGGAGACACACACACAAAAGCCTACATATACCCTGCATATATACATCAGTGTGGTTGTCCACACAGATAACAGAGAGAAACTTGGATTACCCACAGGGGCATAGCACCAGTGGCCTCATCCTGCTTTTCTCTGGGGCCAGGCAGGAGGGAGGCCCACTTGTTACAATATTGTACATCCATCCATCCATCTATCTATCTATATCTATATCTATATCTATATCTATATCTATATCTATATCATCTATATCTATCTATATCTATATCTATATCTATATCTATATCTATATCTATATCTATATCTATATCTAATCTATATCTATATCTAATCTATCTATATCTATATCATCTATATCTATATCTATATCTATATCTACAGGCATCCAATCGCTTAGTCCGAAAGATGACTGGACTACTGCTCCCAATGACTTGTGGGGACTGGTTTCCCACCTGGTTGCTGGAGATGATGTCTCCCCTGGTACCAACCCGGGAAGTGCCTGGACAAGGTGGTCATTCCTTGGGAGGCCTTCATTTGGGTTCCCTGTGTATCCCCATGCTCTTCTGGGCTTCTGCAGATGGGCTGATGGCCCATGTGTGGTCTGCCTGGGAGTAGCTTGACAGGGGATTATGTGGGCTTTCCCTCCTACCATTGTCTGTCTGCTCCTCTGTGAGTGTGCAGATAAGCCTTATCACATAATCCTACAGTACTGACATGGGCTGTATCCAAATGAAAAGCTCAGTGTAAATCTAATTTTTTGATGTTTTTCTCCCTCTTGTGCTAGCAATTATAAACATCTCTTGCATGTTGTGCTGGTTTTGGCTGAGGTAGAGTTAATTGTCTTCACAGTGGCTGTTATGGGCCTGTGTTTTGGATTTGTGCTGAACACAGGATTAATAATAAAGAGATGGTTTTGTTATTGCTGAGCAGGGCTTACACAGAGCCAAGGCCTTTTCTGCTTTTCGTACTGTTATGCTGGCAAGGGAGTTGGAGGTACATGGGAGGCTGGGAGGAGACACAGCCAGGACAGGTGACACAAACTGACCAAAGGGATATTCCAGATGATATAACATCATGCTCATATATAAGGTGAGGAGAAGAAGGAGGAAAGGGGGGAACATTTGGAGTGATGGTGTTCGTCTTCCCAAATAGCCCTCATATGCGATCAGGCCCTGCTCTCCTGGAGATGGCTGAACAGCTGCCTGCCCATGGGAAGCAGTGAATGAATTCCTTGTTTTGCTTTGCTTGGATGTGCAGCTTTTGCTTTCCCTATTAAACAGTTTTTATCTCAACTTATGAGTTTTCCATTTTTACCCTTTGATTCTCTCCCTGATCCTGCTGGTGGGGGAGTGAGCAAGTGGCTGCCTGGGGCTTGGCTCTTGGCTGGTGTAAAAACATGACACATATCCACAACATTCTATAGCTAGTGCTACATGATTGATTTCAGCCCTTTCTTTAATTGCAACATGTCTTTTTTGACTTTTACCCCAAAAGTTACCCAGTGGTTTTTAATGTTTTTCTGTATCCAAAATTTTAGACTTTGTGCTGTCAGGTACTCCAATTTCCTTATAACCATGTTTTATCATGACTTGATGGGGAGGAGAGGGAAGCTTCCCTTCAGCAATGAAGATTTCTCTAAAGCTGTTCATTGCTGCTTCAGTAAACAATGATACCAGAGCATAAAATAAGGGGAGTAGCTGCTGACCCCCTGTGTGTTGCCAGGTGGAGCAGTCAAAACAGCTTAGTTGACGCAGGAGATAGAAGAGAGCAACAACAGTGAATCTGGAGCAGGATCTTTGAGGAGGAGTCATGCATTAACTAGCATTCCTTTACAGCTTTAGGAAAGATTATGTCTGAGATGTGATTAAGATCCAGTATTGCTTGTAGATGTAGAGTTGTGACAGAGTATTAAGTTCTTCAAGTTCCTTAGATACTGACAAAGCCCACTGAATTTCACAAATAATCTTTGATAGTTGGAATTCCTAATAATGGAAGATAGCAAATAAATCCCATGTATTTTTTCAAGGCATTAGCTAATCAATTCTCATATCTGATCTGGAAGAGGAAACTTAACATGCAAAGTTAGGTTATCTCAGATAGTTTCACACAAGATGCGTAAGTTATTACATCATGACTAAGGCAGAGACTAATTTCTGAAAATTTATGCCCAATCCATTTCCTCTCTTTAGGTAAAACACTATTTCATGTAATGAATTCCAAATGTTTTTGCTGGTAAGTTTTTTCCTAGGGAACTTCAAATTTTGCCATTCACTGATAAGCAGGGAAGAAACATGGAAACATGTACAGAGTATGTATACCCAAGCAGAGAAATCAGAGAGTGGTGAGGTGTATATATATATATATGGAAAATATCAATAAATGACTGTCTTTCTGAGATTTCTCATTCCTGAATTTTTTTTTTCCATTGAAAGCATATTTAAATTTTGAGAAATAAACAGATTATTACTACTTGATCTGCAGTAAATGCCATTCAGAATACTTCCAGCTCCCACCTTTATGTCTAGCACAGTCAGATGATATTTTATTTTTTGTTTAAAGCATCTTTAAGAGCAAAATAATTTTCTCTACGCCTACAGTTCTTTAATATAGAAGAATTTAGTTATCTTCCTATTAAGGAAATCCCTTCTAGAAGCAGTAATTATTTCACACTCTTATAAATGGTAAATGCAAAGAGGTAGAGCTATTCCATAGGGATTACTTAGACAAAATTTGGCTCTATCTACATTAGCTGTAGAATCTGTACATTATACTCAACTTGAGCAGCTCTGTAAAAGAAAAGAGCTAGTGCAGACATCCACTTCATATGCATGCCAAAGGATTTTATTTTAGGGCAACTCTAATGTGGCGTCAAGTTAGACTCCTCTTAATATTTAGAGTGCATTATGTGTGCATGTCCTAATTTAGTCCTCTTAAAGGAATACAGCATGTCCAGTGGCAAAAATCAGCAAGCAGGGGCAGTTGGTAAACTGGATTCAAAAGTAAGATCCTGATCTGAGTTAAAATGTTAATAGGAACACATCCTGTAGTGTGTAAACCCCAACTTTAAGAAAAAAATCCCGCTGTCAGGATTAGAATATATAAACTGGATAGTGATCTACCGAGAGAGAACAAGTACATGATAGTCTCTACTCTCAGCATTTAGCTGGTGTAAAAATTCACCCAAGTCAATATTTCATGGAAGATTGTTTTTCTTTTCTATATTTACATCTGTCTTTCATGATACTTACACAGGTCTTTCTGGTAAATGCATAAGATTTAAGGTGGAGACCTCTCCATCTTATCCCAAACCCAAAATCACAAGGAAAGGTTTAATGATTTGGCGAAAACAATCTTACCATGGATTTGAAATGTGGTTTTTTGTAACAACACTTAGATTAGTGTCTAAAGAAAACAGAATAAAAGAAAAAGAGGTCTAAAGATAGCTTTAGAAGAAATGTGATTGCTCTGCAATGACTGTAGAGATATTTTTATATGGATGATTTAAAATATGCTGTTAAAAGGTTAAATTACGTATAACATATAATATGCCAAAGGCTCCAGATTCTTAACTAGGACAGCTCTGTCTTTTGTGAGTATTGGCAAATCTTGGGGCAATAGATGTTCCTTTACAAGTCACCTTATTTAAATCATGAAGTAGCTAAAAAAGTTCCTCCCAAGGGCCTATTTTTCAAAATTAATTTTGGAAAATGTTCTGTTTTGAGGCACAGTTGCCTCTAGCTAAATGCTTGTTGACTGGAATACCTCAACTATAACTGCACAGTTAAGATACAGCTTTTCAACTGGCTGGATTATGTCTTGTAATTGCTCTACTTGCATTATTTGAATTCATGTATGCATAATGTGAAACCTAATGTGAAATCTAGTTCCTTTGTGATGCCCCTGCTTTCTAACACAGCCTTCAAAAACCCAGAAGCAATTTTGCTCATCACATGCTGTCCTGCTGTCAAGTGCAAAATCAACTGAGGCAACACTAAAGGTTGGGCTTGGTGCTTGTAAAAAGCAATGTCTGCCCTCTTATCACCACTGTCATACCGCCTTGTTTTGACCTTCTGTACCTCTTTGTTAGAATCAGAACTTTCCCTTTTTTCATGTATGCTTTAGGACAAGTGATATTTCCTTTAAGAAAGAACATGTTATCTAAAACAGTGGCTTCTAGATGCAAAAAACCTATTGGGATAAGAGTTATTCTTGGAATTAGACGCATTTAAGGGTTGTCTTAATTCCAAAATATGAGATGAAATTTTTTTCCTTAAAGACTTATGCTCTATTTGAGTTCAGTCTACACATCTGTTCTCCTTGCTTCTCTTGAAGTAGACTCCCACAGACACAACCTTCCATATGGTGGACACTTCTTGAGTATTTGAAGTAACACTGTTTGACACTTACTCTGGTCTTTGGAAATAACAGTCGTGAAATAACCTGCAATCCTTACTTCAGCATAACTTCTCTTGAAGTAGAATTAGGCACATTTGTAAATCTTTAAGGCTGTTTCCTAAATAATATGACCAATAGACGAATAACACACAAATATGTATTTATATGTAAATAAAAATTATAATTGTAGTAATAACAACTGCAGAAAGGGGAGCTTTCCTTTCAGGAGTATTTATCATTTAGAAGTGTGGCTGATAGAATTGCACATACATTTCTGTACAGATAGCTCAACCTAGAGCAAGTGCAGTATTTACAAATAATAAAAGTATAGGTTTTTGTTTAACATCTCTACTACATTATTTGACTGGACAATGATGTTTTCCCATCTTGCTTTTTAAGAAAGCCTTCTTTCTCATCCTCTTTCCCACACAATGGTCTTTTTCCCAGCTTCCGTAGTCCTCAGGCTCTAGCCCCCATAAACTTGCTGGCACTTTGGGGTGCTTACCTGATATTTCACATCTTCCATCCCATTTCTCATTTCCATAATTCACATATGAGTCTTAAAGAAAATACTTCATGTTTAAGCCTGTACCTGATTTATTTCAGATCTTCATTCAGATTCGAAATACTGCATGCATTCTTTTTCTTTTGTTTCCTTTTTCATGGACTGAGGGCAGTTTTTCTTTCACATACCCTACATGGTGTAGTTTGACATCTCTATCAGATGGTTTTGCCTAAGTAGGTACTATGAGCATAGTGGAGCTCTGGGCCTATCCTTGATGTCAAGGAAGGACATTGGTAGGACAGACAAAAAGGCCCAAGTTGTGTCAAAGAAGTAATCTCATTAGATGCTGGTCACCAGTAGCCATAATGGTTTTGAAGAACCAATAGTAAAGATTGCCTGGGGAAATGTTCCTGTCTCCATCTCTGGAAGTCTTTACAAAAATATTAGAAAAGCACATCAGGAATGACACATCTATGAACTATTGCTCTAGGCAGGAGGATGGACTTGAAATTTTCTTTAAGATCCCATCTAACTGTGAGGGCACATAGATTTTTAACTCTTTCCTGCCCTGATCAAGGAAATTTTAAGAGGGCACAAATGCGAATATTCCATTTGGAAGGGTTTTCAACATCACAGTGCATTAGACTTTATGCTGATGAACATGGATGACTGAAGCATGTGTGAAAGAGGCAGGAAAAGACAGGCACCAATGGACTTTTCATAGCATCTGCTCTGGTATTCTAGTCTGACAAGCTTTGTCTACATTTGTAACTATGAATATCAACACTTTTGTGCAATCTCACATTTCCACCACATTAATGACAATAGGTCTATTAGCCTCAAACTGAGTCTCATCCTCATAGGAACGAATACCAACAGTGTCTTGAGATGCATTAGGAAGCACATTTCTAGCAGTTTTGGGGAGGTGATTCACCTTCTCTGCTCAGTACTGGTGAGGCCACACACGGGATGCAGGGTCCAGTTCTGGGCTCCTCAGAACAGGAGATATGGACCTACTGGAGCAAGTCCAGCAAAGGGCCACAAAGATCATTACAGGACTGAAGCATCTGCTGCATGAGGAAAGACTGAGAGAGCTGGGACTGCTCAGCCTGGACAAAAGCAGACTCAAAGGGGACCTTATCAATCTCTACAAATGAAAGTTGGGAATGAGGAAGAAGGAGGAAGACTTTTCTCAATGGTGCCCAGGGACAGGACAAGAGGCACAGTTTTTTAAAAAACCCATTCAAATATAAACACAGGAAATTCCTCTGAACATAACCCCCCTCCACCGACTCTTTTTACCTTGAGGGCAGTCAAACACAGAAGCAGGTTTCCCAGAGAGGCTATGCAATCTCCATTTATGGAGGTATTTAAAAACCCAACAAAGTTTCCCCAAAACCTGGGGTAACCCAACAGTCCTGGGCAACCTGCTCTAGCTGACCTGCTTTAAGCACTAGGTGATTTCCAGATATCCCCTCCATCCTAAACTGTCCCATAATTCAGCCAGTAGTTATTGGTAACTGTCTCCTGGACAGAGCTGATGGTGCACATTTGCTGGCAAATATCTGAGAAGAGGACTGGGTCAGTGGCTTTATGTCCAGAGCAATGCTGTCAAGCACTCAGCCCTTCAGGGCCGCAGAGCTTTCAGCCTTCTCTGTTCAATGCTGCTTGGAAGAGCCCCGAAGCAGCAGTTTAGGCCACTCCAGGATACCCAAGGAAGAACATCTGCTTAGAAGAAGCTGCAGCCATCCTTGCACCCACAAACATTCTTTTTCACAGTTCACTCCATGGCTTGAAATATATTTGCCGGAACATGTTTAGAGAAAGCATTGCAAATGCTGCAGCACTGACAGATTTCCTTTACACTGTGTTGGCACTCTATAAATAGCACCATAAAGCAGCAAGAAAGATGTTAAAGCAAAGAAGAAAGAGTTGTAAGGATTAGGTCTAAAAATAATTAAAATCTATAATTTCAATTAATGAAAGACTACCTGTGCAGCAAATAAAAGAATTAATGTCCAGACACAGGCAGATTAACACCTGAGAAATGCTTTGTGAGATCTCTGCTCAAAATTCAAATGTTAATTTCAAACAGTGTTCTGCAGGTACCATTATAAAAGAAGTGGTTTAACAAGGAATAACAAGGCTGAATTGATGAACTCTTTTATTCTCACATGAACACAGAGAGAACTTTCAAGAGTAGTCATGGTGCAGGTGGCTTGTTTCGACTTAAAGCTAATTCTAGATAATAAGACCTCAAAGAGCGTGACTTTTTCCTCAAACAGAACTCCCTCAGGGTGTCACTGGTGATTGGAGGAGGTAAAAACTATGGTTATAAAAATGAACACAATGTAAGCATCCTTGATTTCAACAGTATAGTATTTGGACCACTGGGTTTTCCCTTGCAGCTGACTGTCAAATCGACTTTACTCCAATGTTCAATGCAGTGGTTTCATGCAATTCAGAACTCCAGGCATTGTGAAAGAAAAGAGAGTATTTTCACCCACAAGTCTTTGGCAGATTTAAGAGGAAAAAGATCTCTTAATGACCTGAAGATAGGCATTATTTCTATACATATCTGCATAGAAGTACAAGTTCACATTATATCCACCAAGTTGGAAACATCTTGGTAAACCTGAATTAAAACCACATAATTTTATTAAATGGGAACAGAAATTACATAAAGGCAGATATGCTCCCCTGAAATTTAAGATTCACCAAACTGTTCATGTCTGGTCACAAGTAACCATATATTGTGTTATGTAGAGACAGAAGCCTTTGAACTGACTGGAACTATGTGGTGGGCCTGCCTGAGATTTTCCCATTACAAGTCCTCCAAAGAAAAAGTTTTTAAGCTCACATTCCAAGTCTTACTAGAATATGAATTGAAGGGAAAATTTAAATTTAGGTGGGGTGGGTGGGGCGAGGAAGCCAGCAAGACTAAAGACGATAGAAATAAATAAAATCTATAACCATCTCTCTTGTACACTGAAGCAAGAGAGCTTCTTTCTCTCAGGTTTTCTGCCCACTCAGCAGCTGGTTTGGAGAAATACCTGCTGTGCTCTCCTCTTCCCAGGAAGTTACCTCAGTGGTAACTGAGGTCATCACTCCCTGCTGCCACATTTTGGGGATTACAGGTTTTCCTCTCCTGCACATACTAAGCATGAGAGTTCACCTGACGCATTCCCTCTCTTGCTCAGAGGAACATGGCCAGCATACACACTGTCACTGCACACACAGCTTCTCCAAGAAAGCTGACAGAGATCCAGCCTGTTCCCTAATCCATGGCTTTGCCACCACATCACAAACTGTGAACTTTCAATGTTACACCCACAATCTCACTGATCCCATGTTAGATGCAAGGGTCTGGAGGATGATAAACACAAGAAATGTGACTATTCCTTCCCCTTTTAACTTTGACATTTGCTCTTTGAGGTAGCTGGATAAGCCACCAAATAAAAGCAGTATTTGATTCCAAATGGATGGCCACGTCTAATATTTAAATTTGGTATGTTACAGTGGGAAAAAAGGCTCCTCAATAGATCACAATTGTATTAACAACCATTTAGGATGTGAATATGAGTATATTGCTGTTTGTGTAACTGAACTACTCTGTTTGAAAACTTAATTTAGACAACAGAACTTTTTCAAGGTGAAAAGTGTCATCTCCTGCAGCTTCCTAGCTTTTTTCTTTCAGGGAAAACAGCTCAGGCCTCAACTTCTGTAGCATGTGAAATCTTTTACTTTATAAGCAGTGGTACCAAATCATCTAAGAACAAAGCAGGTAGGAAACAAAAGAAACAAAATTACTATTCTCATGAATGTCTTTATTAGTTACTATCTTAAAAAAAAATCCCAATGTCTATCATTGGTTCAACAAGAAATGCACTGGAAAATATTGACTACTTAATCCTTGCTTATAAGGTCTTAACAAATACTTTAATGTAAATTAATGTTGCTGTAGAAGCAGCATAGTCAGAATTACAGAATCACAGAATGGGTCAGGTTGAAGGGACCACAGTGGTCATCTGGTCCAGCCTCCCTGTTCAAGCAGGGTCATCCCAGAGCACATGGCACAGGATTGTGTCCAGATGGCTCGTGAATATCTCCATTGAGGGAGACTCCAGAACCTCTCTGGGCAATCTGTTCCAGTGCTCGGTCACTGCACAGGAAAGAAGTACTTCCTCATGTTTAGGGGAAACTTCCTGTGCATCAGTTTCTGCCCACTGCCTCTTACCCTGTTGCTTGGCACCACCAAGAAGAGCATGGATCTATCCTCTTGACACCCTTCCTTCAGATTTACAGACATTGCTGAGGTGCCCTCTTGGCTGCCTATTCTCAAGGCTGAACAGGCCCAGCTACCTCAGCCTTTCCTCAAAAGAGAGATCCTCCAGTCCCTTAGTCGTCTTTGTTTTCCGATGAAATTGCTTCAGGAGCTCCATGTTTCTCTTGTACTGAGGAGCCCAGAACTGGACACAGCACTCCAAATGCGCCTCACTATGGCTGAGCACAGGGGCAGGATCATCTCCCTTGACCTGCTGGCAATGCTCATCCTAGTGAACTTCAGGACATGATTGGCCTTCTTGGCCCCCAGGACACAGTGCTGGCTCATGGAAGGCTTGTTGTCCACCAGGACCCCAAGGTCCTTCTCTGTAGTGCTGCTTACAGCACTCAGCCCCAGCCTGTGCTGGTGCCCAGGGTAAATCCTCCCCAGGTGCAGGATCCTGCATTTGCTTTAGTTGAATTTCAGAAGGTTCCTCTCTGCCCATCTCTCCAACCTGTCGAGACCCCTCTGAAGGGCTGCACAGCCCTCTGGGGTATTGGCCACTCCTCCCAGCTTTGTGTCATCAGCCAACTTGATGAGGTGACATCTGTCCCTTCAGCCAAGTCATTGATGAAGTTAAACACTACTGGGCCCAGTATTGACTCTTAAGTGACCCCTCTAGTGACAAGCCTCCAACTAGACACTGTACCACTGATCATGACCCCCTGGGATCTATGACTCAGCCAGTTTTCAATCCCTTCCACTGTCCATTCATCCAACCCATGCTCCTGCAGTTTGCCCAAGAGGATTTCTTGAGAGACAGGGTTAAAAGTCTAACTGAAGTCAAGGTAGACAATATCCATTGCTCTCCCTAGTCAGACTAATCTTAGAAATCTCAGTACATCCTTACTAAGACATGGAACATCGAACATCTCTGTTCAGTTTCCCAGCTTTTCACATAAAGTTTCTATCAGACATCTAAATCCAAATACTTGCTTTAGGAACTGAAGTATCAGGAATGCTAAATTTCTTTCTTAATAAATCAAGAATTTACTGGTTCTTTGCAAAAGGTAGGTATTTAACTTGGAAACTACAAATGAAGTTTGAAATAATATGGTTTATTAGGCTCAAAATTAGAGTTTAAACTCAAAATCTGTTACTTTGAGAGACATTAGAATTTAAAGAATTATATAACAGTATATATATAAAAATATTAGCATGCATTAATAAAGAAGCATCTGAACTGTAACTGTACTTTTTTCAGTTCCATATACCTACATCATACTGATTATGTTTACAATAGTGATTACTAGTAGGCTTTGCCTGCAAAGCCTGAAAGCATTATCTGCTGAAACAAGCCTTTGAAATTTATGTTCAAATATTTTCTGTTCTACAGAGCAGTTTTATTTCAAAGAAATCTCCCTCCACACCTTTCTGTGTTACATGCGCCTCGGTTGCTTAGATGGAGCATATATTAAATCTGTCATTTCTCAAAGGAGGTGGTAAAACTGTGATTCACACATACAAGAGGCAAGCAGACATGGAGAATTTTTTTAATGCAGCTTCTAGAAGTTTCTTTGTCTGATGGCTCCCTAGATGGTTTTCATTATCTCCTTCATGAAACATTATCCCCCTTTTCCAAGATGAAACAGAAAGTGATAAAAATTCTGTCACTTCAGAAAAATAAATCCACTTCAGGGCCAACTACTTCCCTAGTGACCAAATGCCACTTGTCTTAAATGGGAGCTTTGTATCAGCATTTTATTGCACCTGCAACTTTATATTGTGCCTCTCAGGATAATAGTTGAGCCCCTAGCTAAGGGGTTGTTGTGACCTATGAGTTTTCAGTCCTTCCATGCCATCAGCTTTGTTCACGCTGACAAAGGAAATATTTTTCAAGCACAGGGTGCCCTTGAGAAGCACTTACACCCTTTTTAAGAAAATTTTTATATTCTACTCATGTAAAAGAACTAAGAACATGGCCAGTTACACTAATTTAAAGTGTCTGCCATAATGGTCCCAAGTTGCAGTTTCATAATCTTTACTTTCAGAAGGATTTAGGTGAGAATTTAAGCATACTTCCAGAAATTAGGATGTTCCACATTGCTGGAATTCACTGTGAGGGTGAAACAAAATTAATTCCCTCCAACCTCCCCTGAGTATGAAATTTGTACAACTGTCCAAGAATATGAATCAAACATTAGTGACATGGAAATAGGGTCTGTGTTTAACTGTCTTTTGTCCTGGTGCTGCAAGATGGGATCAGATTGGATCTTAATCCACTAGACTGGATTAAGCTGGGTTCTGGCTAATGTTACTTTTCTCAGGACAGAATCATACTTGGCAGGGCTCAAGGGAATGGAAAGCACATCTAAATGTGCTGCCTGAACCTGAAAAGAAAGAGAAGAGTTATTAGGTAAATGTTATGGGATTGTTTATCACTAGCCAGTAACTCTGAGAAGAGAGAAGCAGTATGTTCTTAACATAGAAATAATAAATTTTACAGTTGCTTCATTATAATCATAAAATTATTTATGCTGGAAGTGATGTTCAGAGCTCATGTGGTCCAACACCATCACTCAGAGCAGATCTGGTTGCTGAGACATTGAATACATCTAAGTAAAGAGCAGAAGAAAAATGAATATATGAACTCTGCTTTTCTGCAGGCTGTTTATTCTCTGACCTCCATTCTTTTTGTCTAGACTCCCACTCTCCTCCTTCCCCTTGGGTCTTTTGATGCCTTCTTGCTGCAATCAGAAATCAAATATGACACCACTGTTCCTTGTGTTCCTCTCACCATCCCTCTCCGACATTACTTCCATCACCAAATTCATCTGTTTTGTTTTTTTATTTTCCTAATATTGAGGACATTTTCTGCTTTTTAAGATAGAATAAACATGATTTACCTATATGAATCTGATCTGCAGGTACTTGCTCTCTTGCAAGGTGTGAAGGTTTGAAAAGCAAACCAGTGAGAGACTCCAAGTCAGAAATACAATTTAACAGGAAAAATGAANTCCTCATTTTTCTTGTCCAGGCTATTATTCCCTAAGTCTTGTTGAAAACTCTAGAGACAAAAGGATAATGCAAATCCATCTGAGCAATTATGGCTCAGGAAAACCTTCTGGAGTATAGACTGACACAGACAGAGGAACTTCAGCTGTTATGAAGAGTGGGAGAATTCTTGAATAAAAGCAAAAAAGCAAAACTCCTCATTACATCATCTCTTATTTCCAAGAAAGTGCTACTTCCAGACCTCTCTGTCAGGTGGACAATCTTGTTGTCTTTGATGAGTATCTGGGCCTGTTTATCTTTGCTTGTTTGTCCCCCACCTCCAGATTCCCCATCTCCTTCTAAGTCCCATAAATGCTGTTGCACATTGAGAAAGACCCGTCCTTCCTTCCTGACAAATCCATTGGCACCACTTAAGCCTGCTGCCACTTTTATTCTCTGTCCTGTTGGGGGAATGAATGTAGTCTTTGTTTTGCAGGGAAAAAACAATGAATACTCCCCACATTTTCCATTTATGACTTGTTTATAATAGTCGAAGTTTCTGCAAAATAAATAAAGACATCAGAATATTTTATCTTTTTTTTTCCCCCTCTCCAAATACTGAAAGGGACATCCCAGATTTTCCCTACAACCTTAGCAAGTTGTTTTCTGCTTCAAGGTAGAGGTAAGGTTGTAGCCTCCAGTACTGATCAGAAGGAAGAAGCATAAAGAAAAGGGAAGACATAAAAACTGGGTCCAAGGAATCTCAATTGTTCAGCAAGTCCATTCTAGGGCAACATCATTTCTGGCAGACTTCTGCATAAACTGCTGTTAGAGACCTTGAGTGAGAGGAGCTCTGCAATCTCCCAGGGAAGTAGTTCCTTGGTCTTCAATGTCCACATTTCAGAGGATCCCACCCAGCCCAGTGCCTTACCTGCATGTCTTGGTATGGCCATAGTCTATTGTTTCTTGCCTGATCTACAGCTTACAAAAAGTAGGCTGATCTTCACCTCTTTGCAGCAGTCTTGCTGTAGTTCTTCCCTCCTTCAGTCATCTCCTTTTTGTGCCAAAACTGCCCTGACTGAGCAATGATAGTTACTAAGTGATGCCACCTAGAATCAAAAGATGAATTTTCTCTTCTTGAGACTCTATTCACATGCAAAATAATGTCAACCCACCCCAAAACACTTTCTTCTCACTGTTTTTTCTTTCTTGAACACATACTTGCATAAATATTCACAACTATACTTCTTATAATAGTTTTATTTATAATAGTAATTTTCAGAGATGTTTATTACATTAATCCTTGAAAGATGGTTTCAAGTTTGTTTCTTAAAGAAGACTAAACTTGCATATTCTGCCTTACCATCATAAAAAAGGGGTTGTTTACAGCTAAGTAGCACAATCAAGTGTGGAAGTCAATATACTAAGATTCAGTCAAGCTCAGTCTTTTTCCTCAGAAATATTTTTCTATTATACTACTTAGGTTTATTTGCCTAAGGTGAACTAAAAGAATCAAAGTATAAAGGGAAACTGAGTCAAGACAGGATTTATATTACTTGGGGAAAGGACTGTCCCATGTAACTCTAGCATTAAAGAAATTCCACAGACTTTACAAGAAGAAAAATAAAATTCTACTACCAGAAGAAAGCTGAATTACTCCTTGGAAAGTTGAAGATTTCTTGGAATTGCTCGTGAGGAACCTAAATCCCAGAAACTGTTAAAAGAATGGTTTATGAATCTCATGAAGTTGATACTTTTGATTTCACAGAATAAGGCTTCATTCTAAGAATACAAATCCACTTGGTTTCTATATTTACTGTTGTTGCCTTTTTTCCTCTGAATAGAAATAACATTCTAAAATCTACTGTGGAATTGCAAGTTGGACAGCTTGAGGCACAAAGATCAGCATGTGTCGTGTCTCAATTATGTGGCAATATTTGTAGAGAAAATTTGAGCTAAATACCTACTGATCCACTGCATGATGCTTTCAGGCAGCTGTGCTTTAGCTAGTTCAACAAGGTAGATCTGTTTTTATACTTTTCTCTGGAGCCCGTATCCCATGAGATTCCAAGTGCTTTCAAGATATTGAAAAGTCAACAAAAATTCAAACTGTTTTGTAACCGGTGGGATGTGTTGAGAACATCACAGAGAAAAGCCCAAGGAGAAACAACCATAAGTAAAGCCATAATTTGTAAAGAAGGAGGGAAAGAACAGTTTAATGAATATAGGTATCACAGAAGCTAATGATGCATCCTAATTATCTCCTTCTCTGACAAAATTTTGCAACATGTCCAATTAGCATCAAGGAACCTGAACCTGTTATACTAGAAAATCGCTAGTTATTAGTAGAATGACATAACAGTGTAATAAAAAATATTAATAAAAAAAGGAAAAACCAGAACAAATATCTTTTAGGTACAGCTGAGGCTTCATAGACTCATACAATCATAGAATGGCCTGGGTTGGAAGGGAGCTGAAAGATCATCTAGTTCCGATCCCCCTGATGTGGGCAGGGACACCTTTCATTTGAACAGGTTGCTCGGAGCTCTGTCCAACCTGACCTTGAGACTTACTGGGAGTTGGATTTTCAGTAGTAAGAGATATTCTACACACTTTGTGGGGTTTATAGTAGGTAAAACATAACCCAAAACCAGCAACCCAACACAGTCTTTCTTTTGGCTTCCGAGTTCACTTTAACAGCTTTCCAAACCTCATAGAATTGGATTAGTACTAAACGCAATCCTCATTAACATTTCTGTGAGCAATTAATCTCCAACTATAATTTTTCACTAAGATAATCAGTTTTATTAGCTGTCACATACTAGAGACAGATACCACAATTTGTTTAGTTTTAGAGTTTGCAAAAAAAAGAGAAAGGAAAAGGAATTTTGTCAAGAGACTTACCTACTCTGAACCTACCTTTCTTTGTGGGACCATGCTAACCATCAGTAACCATCAATTTAAACTCAAATAAGAAGTAGGTTTTTCATCCTAGATTAGCCAATAACTTCATATTGAGGCCATTTAAGTACACAAGGTTGAGATTAGTGGTCTTGATGGTCTTAGACAGAGGTGAGATTTACATGGGGCAATCTAAAACCTTGGCTGATATTTTAATACAATGCTGTTATCTATGATCAGTGAATTGTCTTCCTACCACGTGCATCCTGTCACCCTACTCCTGTCCACCACCTCTTTGGTGCTTGTCTGCTTGGCACCTAGGAGAACTGCAGAAGGTACCATCTGTTTAATTAATGGGAGACATTTGACTTCTTGCCGGTGCAGAGTCCTGTGACTTGGAGCAGGGACTACATATTCTGAGCTACACTGGAAGAGCCTATCTTACACAGAATAAATTAAACTACACTTTAGACAGAAGATGTAATCATGAGACACTGGAGGAGTCAAGGCATCACACTCATTAAAGTTATGCCTGCAAAGGACTGAAATTTCCTTGAACTGTCATCAGTTTTGACAGGTTCAGTGCAACCTCACCATTCCTGCTCTATCCATAACTCTACAAAGAAAGGACAACGAAACAGGAAAAACATGTTAAAAAAAGTTTTAAATAAAATCAAGAATTCTTCAGTTCACTCCAAGCTTTTAAGATTTTATTGGTTTCCCTATTCTGTTTATGTCAACAAATGAACTGCCTCCTCTCCCTTAAATATCCACAGTCCCTTTTTGCTGTTGTGTTTGAAGCCAGTAGGAGAATGTTCTGATGGTAGTAAAAACAAGATCAAGGACACACTTGTTTTCTTTATCCTCTATAATTTCTCCATTCGTCTCTGCTTCATGAAAAGTATGCATTTCAGAAAACCCCTCAGTGCTGCAAATGAGCACTTTTACACAAGCTGTGCTGCAGACTGAAAAGGCACAAACTTGTGTGCTTACTCTTATTTCTTCAGTGGCCAGAACAGGAGAGGTCTCTGTCCTTCAGCAATCTTTGCACAGCAGCTCTGCATTCACTACAGCTCTCATCCTTTCACTGCTAAGGTGAAAAGTGCCCTAAAAGGGGCAAGACATTGTTTAGGCAATTTTGACAGACAACCTTTGAAGGAGAAACCATGCCTCAGTAGTTATACACACCATCCTGTTAACAGTGACACCTTAGTACCATGATATACGTACGAAATGATACTGCTAATACATAACTTTTAATATGTATATTTACATATATGCAAATATACACAGGCTAAAGCACAGTTACATTATTAATTAATTTTCCTTGCATTTAAAGACACAGTGTACAATGGGCAGGACAGGAAAATAGCTTGAAATGGGAGAAGGAACAAAAACACGGGAAGATAAGAGAATAGGGTGGTGGCAGAAAAGGGTGCTGAAGAAAAAGAACATGAGAAGAAGGGTGAGAGGCAATAAAAAGCAGTGAAGCAAAAAAAGGATTAAGTAGGATAGCCAGACAACCCCAATGCTATCAAGATGAAAACAAAAAAAAACTAACAGAAATCCAAGCCTTAGCCATATGTGAAAGAGCACCAAAGTTGGATTCAAGGAAAATAACAGTCCGCAAGAAACTCGTAAACAGCACTGAAGACAGGCTGTGCTGCTTATTAAAAACAGTAGTAAGCTGTCCCCTAATCTTCCATGATTTTTATTTCTCAAAAAAAAAAAAGAAAAAACCCACCCCCTATATTTCACAATTTTTTATTTAAAAAAAAAAAAAAAAAAAAAAAAAAAAAAGACATGAAACATCCCAGAAAATGTTTCTTCTGAGATGCACACCCTGAATGACAGAGAACCAAAAATATTGAAAAAGAAGTGACACTGGAAAATGAAGCATTCCTGTTACCATGGGCAGGTGCTTACCTGAGGTAGGGCAAGAACCACAGTTTCAGCAAATATCCTGTCTTTCCTGAGACAGACAAGAAAGCAGCAATTTCAGCCAATTATTTCCCTGATATCTTAAGATTTCCTCAGTATCTTTAGCTAACAGTGACTTGTCAAATAAAATAAGGTATTAAAGAAGGTTACAGAGTCTACGAAAGTCTACCTTGCAAGCAGGTGCTTGTTGATGCTTTTGTCCTTGCTTAGAGATAATGCAAGAAGGAGTTTCTCTTTTCTTCAGCTTCAAAGGATCTTTGAGTCTTTATTTTTGAAATTACCATAACCCACCTGTGGAAACAAGAGGTCTTCGGTGCTCACAGAAAGAGGACTTAGAAGGGTAATCACTTTGAAGCAAATAAAATTACAATCTTGAGCAGTGTTTTTGAATAAAAGCAATAAAAAAGTCATATAAACCTTACATATAACAGTGACAAGATTAACAAGCTCACATTGTAGAAGACAAGAGATACATTGTGCTAAAGTTTCTTGCTGTGGCCAGGGATAAATCTTTCTGACAGAAGCAGTGAGAGACAGTCCAAGGTCCTGTGGTAAATGAAAAATGGGTGGCAAATGATGAGTATATATTTTAATGACTGTTTTTATTAATGCTCTTAAGACCTACTGTATAATCTGTCCCCAGAATAATTTTCCTGTGAGCTTTCTGGGAATTAGGCATGCACAAGCCCCTTTGGCTCGAATGGAAATTGTGCAGCGAAATCTTGTGCAACTCTGAAAAATATATGTATTCCTGCTATACAGAGCAGAACACTCTATGCAGACTTCCTCATTTGCTTTACATATTATTGAATAAATGCATTTCTACTAGCCTTCTGCATTTAAACCAGTTTGCTGATATGAAATAAAATTATTGTGTGCCTGAGACAATCATATAGTGCTCTTTCTGAGATCTGGGCAGCAAAGACTGGTCACCAACACTGAAAAACATATCCTAAGTCTTCGTTAAAAACTGAATCTTTTCTCCCAGTGATACTGAGCCCTTCTCAATTTTATTCTTGCATCCAAAATTCACTGCCTCTATGTGAGTGCATAAATCTCCATTTTGGCAGTAGTAGTTTTTAAGGGATTACAAGATCTCTTGTTGAAATACCCATGAACCTAAAGCTAAATAAAAATGTAATTTAAAGACCAACCCAGAATTGTTTGAAGACCAGGTATCTCAGTGCTCAGTTATCTCATTAATTAGGTGAACCAAGTAAATCTGACCAAAGAGCAGAGCTATAGAAAAGGGCAGGAGTAAGACTCTTTCTGCACAAATGCTCTGGGTCACCTGCACACTGGACAGTAAGATTTAAGACTGTGGAGTTTCAACATAGCTGGCAAAAAGAACTAAGTGTCTCTCATGGTCTCCAGCTAGCATAAAGACACTGCAATCAACATGTCCTGAGCAACATCATAAGAAATCAAAAGTGATAAAAATCACTTGAGAAAATGTTTTTGTATGGATAGTCTAGTTAGCACAGACAAAAAACATCTTGACAATCTGTTTTCTTTAAGAAAGAATTTAAAAAATCCTACTTTAGATCATATTTTAAACTGCTGTCATCTCCCGTTAACAAAATGATTCCCCTGCTCTCTTTCACCGAAAATGTTAGCAAAAAAAAAAGTGAAGAAATAATAATATGACACATTCACTATTTATTTTTCCCTCTGTAAAAAGGAAAATCGGAGTGGTTTTTAAATTAAAGAAAATGCTTAACTTCTTGTTCCTAAACTTTTTCCTAGTCTCTTAATCCTGTAGGAGCAAAAATACTAAGAGTACTCAGAGAAATGAAAAAAAAAAAAAAAAGAGAAGGAAAAAAGAATACCAGCATTTTCAGGACTTCATACTAAATATATGAGCGCTTCATTCATCATTTGCTTTCATAAATGTTGGATTTCCTTTCAAGGTGGTCATCTGCTTCTTATAAATATGAAACTATTTTTTTGAAACTGAGATGCAGGCAGGTTTATTAATCCTAGGTTCTTAATTCTTAGTAATCTACTGCTCACCTTATTTTTAATTGAAGCAGCTCTGACGCACAGGAGCAATACTTTATAAACAATGTACTTAACACAGCTCATAGCTAAAAAAGTAGTAATGTCAATATCACATTGACTTAATATATAAATTTTAGCACATCTGGAACTTTAATAAAAAGAAACAGTGCATTTTAGTTTTTGAGAGTAATGTTTTTTGAATAATATGAAATTTTAACTAAGCCAACTTTGTCTTAAAAGAAGACCTTAAATGTTTAACTACTGATTAGGAAGTGAACATCAGGAAAATAGCATGTTTCTCCTTGAATACAACTGTTTGGAAATGTTGTTCATTTGAGTTCATGAACAACATGTTCAAATATCAGGTTTTAACAAAAAACTTGAAGACATCTGCAAAGACATTTTTATTAAAAAGAAACTAAAAAGTTTGTCTTCTTTTCAACGGCAGGAAGGGAGAAGGAAGTGGTTGATTTTTCCAACTGACTCAAGCAACTTAAATAAACAGGTTCAAGTCATGAATTTCAGATTTAAGGTGTTTTCAAGTGTAGTTCAAAAAACCTTGGAGCTGTTAAGCCATGTGCCTCATTATAGTCTTAGATTGATTTTGCCATGCACAGGAGTTCAGTCTGTTGTTTTAGGTCATTCTCCCTATTATTTAATCTGTCCTGCCTTACAGGAAAACTGGTGGCAAGCATCTCAAAAACCCACACACTTGCTGGGTCTTGTTCTTCCTGACTCTCTGCCTGTCTATCCATTTTTCTCCTAAAATACATCATTACACTTAGAGTTGAACACTCCTAGCATTTCTTTTGGAATGTAGCATCCATATATCGATATATGTATATATATCAATGCATATCTATATATCAATATATGGATGCGCCCTCATCCCCAGAAATGGGCTGTTGATTTAGATGGTTTGCTGGGCAATGTAAATTTCTCACAAAAGAAACATATTTTTCCCTCTCTTCTAACAGAAGAACAAGAGTCAAAACCTTGAAAAGGGTGTTGAAAAAGAACTGAGTGGCTATTGCATGTGAGAGAGACAGCAGGACTTTGACACACATGTAGTAAGTCTCTTAGTGATTGGAAAGGCTAGCCACCTGGATTTTTAAAACTGGGGCATGGTGACACATCCCAGATGACAGGCCAAGCTGTGGTTTTGCTCATTTCTGTGCAAATCATGTTGCAAAATGATACAATATTTCCTCTGCAAAAATTGTACTAATATGTTGCCTAACTGTGCAGCTTTACAGAAGTTCAGGACTTGAAACTGTGCTGTAGTCAAGCAAAGTTCTAAAAGTAGAGAGCAACAGCCATAAGGTTTGGATAACTGTTGGTGAATCACGGTATTTTAACTCAACAACCTGATCAACTTATCAACAACCATTTTTGAAAAGTATTTCAGTATGGCAAATTCCTGTAACAGTCTGTCTGGTTTCTACAGTTGCTACTGGTTCTTTTTTTTTGGTTAGGTTTGTTTTTGTTTTTGTTTTTGTTTTTGTTTTTGTTTTTGGTTTTGTTTTTGTTTTTGGTTTTGTTTTTGTTTTTGTTTTTTTTTGTGGGCAGAGTCAGAATTTATCTAAAGAATGGCTGCAACTGGCTTTACAGGTAGGCTTTTAGCTCATGCAGTGAGAGTAGTGGTTCTGACAACCATCAGACTGCTACAAAACCATGATTTTATTATTTTTTCATTAGCAAGCATGATTTTCTTCAAAGTCATAAGGCTTATATTAAAACTATTGTTTTGGGGGGATAATGAAGGGATGAGAAAATTGGAAGTGGTAGTAAGTGGATGAGGAAATGCAGTGGATATTTGTCTCCTGTGGAAGCAGTTGAATTGATACATCATATAAATTAGTAAAGTCTATTTAACATGAGGTTTTACTCCATTGTTCCTATTAGCAAGTCTGATTTGTATGGGGGACTATGCCAAGAACTGTCCAGGCTACAAAACCTTTAATATTTTACATTAGTACCTTAAAAAGGCATTGTCCTGATTTGCACTGTACTTTTGGAAACAGCAAAACATTGACATTTCAAAATAGGATAAGCATCTTAACCTTGTAAGAGCTGTAATACACTATTTACTGTTTTGTTATTACTAGCCCTGGGGCAAACTCTCAAAGAAAGTCTAAAAAGCAGAAGCCTCAAATTACCTTCCTGCAGGATGGAAGTAAATTGTTTGACCTGATTAAAAACAAAAATACTGGTACCTGTAAGTGGGTAGGGAGGACCTTTAAAGCACCAGCTTTATAGCATTCCATTGAGAAAACATCATTCTCTCGAGAGCAAATGAAAGAAAGAATGCACTTCAGGGAAGTACAGTGCTCAGTACGTGTCTAGCAAATGTAAAACACAAACCATAACAGATGTGACTTTTGCCCAAATGGCAGAAGGGCAGAAGGGAGCACTTATCCCACAGCTTCTACTCTGGAAGAGACAATATTTTCTTTTCTACTTGCTCCGGATTTGTGCTTGAAGAGGAGTAAATAGAGAGGGAAACAAGGCCAAAGACAAGAAAGGTCAATTTTAGCTTCCAAATGCAGCCGTATGCAACAGTAACAGCAGGCTTAATCCTCTCCCCTTCTATGGCAATACAAGGAATTGGGGAACTGCAAGGAAGAGAAAACTACCTGCAAGGGATTAGTGAGAGCAGAACTACTTCTTCCAGCTGGCCTTATCAGGAAAAGAGGTCTGGTTTATGTGGGAGGAGCAGAGAACCCACACCAGCACACACACCAGTTCTATCTCAGCTGTAAAAGGTGCCCATGTTAGACTACATTTAGGGAGTCTAAAACATTTGCTGCTGAAACTGTGTAAGGAGGCTGAGGAATCACCATGGATTGTTCTCTGGAATGATCATGTCCATGTACAGCAGTAGCCAACAGAAGATGGCAAAATGTTGAGCATTGTCAGGAAGAACCTCGAGAAAAAGGCAGAGAGCTGTGCTTTGCCTCTGTAAAACCCTTGGTATTCATGCCTTGAATATTTAATGCAGTCCTGGTCTCCACATCCCGAGACAGATGTAGTAGATTTGGAAGCAGAAGAGGGCAGCAACAACAATCAAGGAGTGAAGCATCCCACATGTTTAAAGAGTTTGATCAGCCTGGGATCTTAAATTTGGAGAGGAGAAGGTGTGCTGGCAGGTTGACTGAGGTTTACAAGATGATGAATGTAGTGGATTGGGTGACTGCAGGACGGTTTCCCACCCCACTGTGCAGTATTAGGGGTATGTGTTAAAACTAGTGGGACATCAGTTTAAAACTGATTAATAAAATACCTTTTTACAGAGAAATTGATAAATTTAGTAGCTGCTGCCACAGGAGTTTGTAGAGGTAGAAGAATGAGTGGTTGCAAAAGATTCTGAACAAATTCCTGAACAGATTCATGAGCAGATACTAAAGGGAATATGGAGGCATGTACTGTCTGATATGCCTAATATAATGGCTGTGGAAGTTGGGAAGAACAGGTGAATGGATTTGAACAGCTATCCAGACTTGTATGTTTCCCTCTGCTAACGAACAGCTCTTTTTGCTACTGTCAGGACGGAATGCTGGGCTAGATGAATCGTTGTAGTATCATCCAGCAGGGATTTTCTTGCTGATTTTAACAGATGCAAAGGCAGTGATATACTGTTCTTTAATTCAAGTCATTCCTTCAGGCATAAATCTGAAAGTTTAATTCATTTCAAAATCCTAATAATATTTTCTTTGTGTTAGTATTTTCATCTATTAGCTAATTCACATAGTAAAGGACACACTTTTTTTTTGTTGTTTTTTTAACTGTAGACATGTCCTTCCAGATAGAGGCAGGACTTAATTAGTCCATGCCTTAATTAGTCCATGTATCTCATATATATACTCATCTCTATAAGCACCCATTCATGGGTACACACTTTTTTAAAACGTAACTTTGGTACAAGCTGGGCACTGAAAACAGGAGATTCTGTGAATATCATGTCTGCCGCAATTCCCTCTCTGTCTTTTGTCTGGGGTTTAACACCCCAGTCATGCTTGTGTAGTTGCCTCTGTGCAGCTCCAGAATGATGGAGCTGGATCTCCCTCATAGGAACTACCAGCTCTGCAGGGCTCCCCCGGGGCTCTGCCTCTTCAGAAAACTTAGTGTCAAAGACATAACACACAGAACGAGACAATTGTTGCAGTCCTTTCATACTGTGCCCTGCTTCAAGAGAAAGCCTGACTTCTACAATGTCACAAGCTTTATTTCTAGAAGTCATGGTCATTAACAGATAAAATGAAAACACAATAGAACTAGTGATAGAATGTTAATAACATTTTGTTCTTATTATCTTTCCTGAAAGTTACAGCTCATGTGATGTTTCATAACTCTTCTATGAGATAAAGGAGAGGGATATTCATATTCTCATTTTATATGCAAATACACTACCATTAATTGTCTTGAGGCTGTATAGTCTATCTAGATTGCTCAAGAGGTGATTGGATGAACTGGAGCCTCAATTTACCAATTCTCTATACTCTTTTTTATCCCCTGGTGGATGTTGTTTTCACTGGAAATTATGATAAAATAATAAATTTCTTATGCTTAAGCAATACTCCTACTTGCTTTATGACTGCAGTCTGACTATCTTTTGACTGTCCTCCCTAGTTATCATGTGAATGTCTGTTTTAATTTCTTTTGCCTTGTGTATATCTGCCTGGAAATTTCCATCCAGATTGCTATAAAAACGAAGAGGACATTGTTCCCAGAAAATATGTTCTCTATGCTGTTGGAAGAAGTTTTCCCTTGGTGTTAATGTCTATATACTCCACTTCCCACTTCTTTTTTAGCTTGATTGTATTCTATGCAGGTTCTTAAACTGCAGCCAAGACTGGCGTCTGAATACCTTGTACAGCTAGGCACACATCAAGGTGAGCTATGGAGACCAAGTTTCCACTGCACTCCCTCTCCTCACATAAAAGGATGTTATATGGGGTCTGGGTGAACATATTCCACAGCTACTAATTGTTTTTGAGCTTCTTCAAATGAAAGTAAGGTCAAAGAAAGAAGCATTACAGTAATGCTTGAGTGTTGATATTTTTGGTCATTCTTAATATTAATTTAAATATTTCAGGCTCAGGAAAGAAAATAGAGGTAAAATTATGCATCCTGAACCCAGGAGCATCACCCCTAAAATGAGGGAGCACTCAAAAAGCACTACTATCCTGATAGTAATTGAAAATTCCCAAAGATGTGGCAGTACTTAAACTTATTGTATTAAATACTTATTGCAAAGACTTGTCATAAATACTGATAATTATGATTTAATTCTGTGGCTGAGTAGGTAAATTGCTGCTATGAGAAAAATATCTTCGCTTTGGCTTTCTATCCACAGAAGCACCCCTGTGCACTGCTCTTCTGGTAGTATTTCTCCAGTTAAGTTTGGGGGCAATGGCCTGGAAGTATTTACGAATTTTATTATTTGTGGCCATATAATGTAACTTGTTATAGGAGACTTCACAGTTATGAAACGTAATTGGGGGAATTCAGCAACATACATTGCCAGACAAATGTCAGCCAGCAGGTCCTTACCAGGTTTACTGCAAACTGCTGGAGAACTACTTTACTGCAGTCTGCTAACTGTGATGTAGAGAAAAGATACTGTCATTTATGATGTCTGAAGAGCTGTGTCTTCACCTGTAGCTTCAGTTGCCAGTGCTGCTGCACAAGCAAAGTTGATGGAGCACATTATGGATTTTTCACTTGCCTGGAAGAGGAAAATCAATTTCCATCTAATAGAGCAGGAGGTCACTAAATACTACTAGCTGCTCTGTGACACCGTAGACTTAAGTAGTCCTCCTGTGAGACAGAAATGAGTAGGGAACAGGATCCTGGAGTGCATTAGTACACAGAAAAATAGAGAGGAAAATTAGACACTGAAAAAAAATGATCTGAGAAAAGAGAGTAAGCCACAATTTTTTAAAGAATATCAGGACAAAAACTCTGCATACAGAAGCTGGAACAACTCCATTTGAGTCAGACTTGCTACATAATTTTCTTATGATGGAGAGCTTGAACTTGCATGCACACAGTAAATTTACCGCAGGTGAGACTGTAGGTCATTCAGTAAAAGAGTGCTGCATCTCTGAGTGACATATAATGTTCTGCAATTGAAAGAAAGTTTAAAATCATGTAGGCAGCTCACTGCTGGAACATATTTAGGAGACATAGGTATGAATATATAAACAAAGGAATAAAAGGAATCTGGATAATATCCTAGAAGCAAACTGAAGGAAGCTGTGCCATTTTCCTTGTGTTATGTAGTCATTTTCTTACTGGGGGAATGACCAAGAGAGTTAGTGGGACACAAAAGACCTGCATGCATCTGTGAATAAAAGCTGAATATATTTTCAAACTGTGATAATCAGTTTATATTTGTGTAAAAAGAGGTTTATTTCTTTTTAGCATGAGAACACGGCCGAATGTCCTGTCCTTGTTCGTAACTGCCAGATGACAAATTCATTATACAGAAAAGCACACATCTGAGGTTTAGTGTTCAGACTACTGTTCAAAGCTGGCCAAGATTTGCTGCTGACAGGTGTGTGCATGTACCATCCTTTATCATGCTGCAAACAGGGGAGGTCAGGCTGGAGCAACACAGTGAGCCTGATCACACAGGTTCCCTAATGGGTGGTGATGACCAGGTGTGTTCAGCAGCTGACAGAGGAGCGACCCAAACCCAAATTGACTCAATGAGGAAATATCAATGCCTTAGGAAGTGTTTCTGTAGGATTTGTACCATCTAGGAGAGAAACACTGCATTGGGAATTGCAGAAAGATACAGGAACTCAATAAGGAGAAGCCAAAGGACTTATGTTTGCAGATGTAGGACAAGCAGTTAGTGCAGTGAGGCAACTAAGTAAGACCAGGCAACTGAGAAGAAAAGAGACTGGGGAGGTCAAAAAACCAAATCCTAAGAAGCCATCACTCTCATCTCTGATTTATTTTCCAGATATCCACAATGAAGATAGTGTGGATCACTCTACTCCACAGAAAGGCATGTAAGAAAGAAAAATACACATAAACCTGAGGTGCCTTCTCAGTTCAAACATTCTCTTTTTGTACAAATTGCTCAGTTGACTTTAGGAAGGATATCACTTTCAGTGAATGATGTCAGAGTAAAGTCTTAAACAGATCATCAATGGATAAAACAGAGTTATAGTGCTGTCATTCCAGCTCAGGATCAATTAGAACATGTCACTGTTTTACTAGAAGGAGTTTACTCATTACCAGCACTTGCAGCAGTAGATTGTCATGGAAACAAACACTTGCCAAAGCAGAGTCAGTAAATCAATGGGCAATGTTCTTCAGGAAACAGGCTTGTTTTTTTTCTTTCTAGGTAGAAGTATCACACAGTAACAAAAGAACTATTAAAAAAAAAAAAGTGAAAAGGGAAAAAAAAATGTACTCCCTCAATTTAATTGCATTTGCTCAGTACTTTAGAGAATTTATGAGAGTGAGACATCTATATCTACTAAGCGTCTATTCCATCTTGAATTATATTCTCTTGGGTCAAGTTTTTGGAATTTCACTGCACAGGCAATGAAGCAAAGAATGGATCCAAATTGGTTTTAAATTAATCAAGCTCACAGTTAAAAAGCAGAGCATCATCACTTAGGTTAAATGTCAGTTGTTCATCTTCACTTTCATGTATTTTTTTGAACTTACCATAATTGACCTTTTCAAGTGTAACACCCAGTTAAAACCTGGAGAAAATGACAATATGATAAGAGAAGGACAATTTCAGTTATGACAAAAAGTCATTAAATAGAAGATGAGATATGAAGATGTTAATTAATCTCTTCTCACCGTTTTCCACAGTAGGGCAATTACACTTTCGGAGTGATGTTACTTGTAATGGATGTGATATCACAGCTGAATTAAAGGTGGGCAAAGAAGGTACAAAAATGACTTTAAAAGGAGTGAGAAGAGCTTCATTCAAAGCTACAGAAGTGAGTGGAAAGATTATAATGGATTTCTGTGAATTTTATATTGGGCCTTTAGAGCAAAATTGGAAATTTCTTCAGGTTTAGATAACTTGAATAAGATAGCTACCTCTTTGCCTACTGAATTGCCTTTGAATTTCTCACTTCAAACCTCTTTTTTTCCAGTCACAGACTGTTCCTTGTTAAAATAGCACAAACCTTTGGGAAAAAGAATGAAAGAACCTTGTTTGGGGCATCCCCAAGTAAGTGTGCCAGCCAAGGAAATTTCTTATATTCCTCTCCTTGTCCATGTCACTGCAGTCTGATTCCTGCTATGCCTCTGAATACAATTAGCATCTGGCAGCAGGCACATTTTTGTCTCAGCTTATGAGAAAATTCATTTTTTGAAGTAAGCTGTGAATGTTTCGGACACAATAATAACTTGTCTTGCTTGATTGCACAAAGCATGGTGGAAAGTAAGCTGTGGGCTAGCTGGGAGTCAGGAAGTGCGTGCATGGGCAAGGTTTGTGCCAAGATGGAATTGCTTCCGTTAATATTTGGCAGATGAAGGATATCAGTGAAGTCAATGGGTCTGTTCACAAACTTACACGCTTGGGCAGTTTAGGGGCGGTATCCTCAGTTGCTGGGCTGCAGAAACAGAGCTTTGGCCTGCTTCAGTTGAACCAAGTGTCAATAACCTCACTGGTTTTAGAGGGACAAAATACAAATGAAAGATGCTAGATTGTCGCAGTGAATAAAGTGTTGATCAGAAGTCTTATTTCCAACAATTTGTTGTCGGCTTGAGACCATGCAAGCTGTTCTGGGATGGTTCTTGTATTTCTAGCATAGAGAAATCTCCCCTTGGCTTCACTGAAAGTAGAGTTGATTGAGTAGAGGTTTGGTCTGCATCATTATCCCAGCTTTCCCCAGTGAACTGTGTTACTGGTTTTTAACTGGCATCGTGTTTGTCAATCTTTTAGTCACATCTGCTGCTTTAAAGGTCTTCTTAGATCATTCATCATTTGTTCCTGAATCTTCAATAGTTAATAAAAGCCTTTGACCCAAATAATGACATTAGCACTACAAATAAACTCAGTGATTTCATTACACTCATTACACATTATTTTATTTTGGCTTTCATTGTTATGAGAACCAAGCGGCTTGGTATATGTGGGAAACAAAACCAGTTTTATCTGGAAGACTATTTAATGTTTTATGAAACTAAAATGAATCTGTGCTTGATAATGTGTGGACTCCAAATGAAACCACTCAATCCTTCTTGGGGGTGAGAATATAGGCACTTTCAACAGTGAAAAACAGATTTAAGAGAAAAACCTCCTAGTTTTAAACAAATCACCCAGTTTAAAATCTCCTGTCTAATACAATATTTACAAATTAAAGTATATAGTGCAGAACCCTACAAAGCCCACTAAGGGTGATGGAAGTCTGTCCACTGATTTCAATTGAGTGTTGACTTAATACTTTTGAAGACAATTAATAATTTCACAAGAATATGCAGTCTACAGAACTGGGTTTAATCCCCACCCATCACCAGAAACATGACCTTCATCAGCACAGTCCTTCACCCCATGACCACAGTTATTCATATGGAGGATAGGAGATAGGTGGGCATGTGACCATTCTTGGACATGGCATGGGGCCCATAGAGTCTTCCAAAATTTTATCATGTGCCTTTATTTCATTTCACCTTTAATAAGGAGATTGCAGGCAACTTTTGGTTGCAGACACAGTGCCATGCGTTTAGGCTACCAGACAGCTTATAATGCAAGAGCTTGTGTGTGGGAAGACCTGAGGGGCCAGAACTATAGGCCAGTGGCACCTCCATTAGGTGCCCCCAAATTCTCCTAGATTCCAAAGTTTAAGAGAAATGCTGTTGAGTTGGAAGCATGAGGGGCAGAATGTGACAAAAAAAAGGAAAAACAGCTTGCAGTTTTTCCAGATCAGCTCATTTTCATTGGAATAAATAGAAACAATTTTTTTCTCTACCAAATTTTTCTCTCTTTGCAACCATCAGAACTTACTTCAGTCATGGCAGAAGTAACTTGGCAATGAAGAAACAGCAAAGGATAAAGGAAAACAGCTAAACCTCTGTACACATACCAGAAAACAAGATGTATTTCCTATTCTCCAGATTAATGAAGAAAAGACAGGAAAAATAGGGAAACACCACACAAAACAAGAAATATATGCATGTACAGGCTAGACTCCAGAACCAGGAAGGATAGAAATGAAAGGAAAGCCCTTCCATTACCTGAATGGAACCCACAGCAGGAGGCTGGGAACTTCTCTGTACTTCTGAAGGTTGTGACACTAGTAAGTGTGAAAGGAATTTGATAAGCCTGATGCTCCTAAAATGAGTGGGAAAGCAGAAAGTTATTCTCTCTTTTTAAAATGTCAATTCAGAACATAGAAGAAAGGAATAGATGACTATGATGAAGAACCAGGAACTCTTCTGTTCTTATATGCCTTGATCATCAGAAAAGATAGAGAACTAACTCATAAGAGGAAACATTTATGATTTGCTGATCCTATTACTAAATGGACATAAAGTTCAGGCAAATGAATTCCAGTGATAAAGATCAGGAACCCTGCAGCAGTGAGTCCAGTTCAAAAGAAGAAAGCGATCAGAGGTTATCTGAGTAGACACAGCTTATTTTTCTGTACTATGACATGCTGTCCTATGTTACAGATGTACAGAGATGACTTTTTTCCCCTTGCCTCACTTCACTTGGATGTGAAAGGATCATGTTTATGATACTCAGAAGAGCTTAAAATAACAGGTATTTGTTAGTCTGATGTTCAATTTAATTTCCAGTGTTTACTTTTCATTTTAAAAGTAGTTGCATATTTAAAACTAAAACTAGTTTTTAAAGTTCGCTTTCAAAATGTCAGAATGGAACACAAAGTGTTGGAGGTCTCATATTTTTTTAAATTTCCTCAAATTTAGAATTTTCATATGTAATTTTGCTCAATACATACTTGCAGTTTTCAATGCACGATATATTTCACTAATAATTTTTGAGAAGAGAAAGAAAATAGAAATCTAATAAGTGCAATGAGATCAGTGCAGGAAGGAAAATCATATCTGACTTGAGTTCTCCATTGGGTCAGAAAGAAAATATAAAAGGGCTTGTAGTTACTGACGCTGAGAGATTGATGGATGTGGGGAAGGCTAGCAATGACTGTAGGAAGTTTAGGATCCCAGTTACCAGAAAATGTACTCTCCACTGGCCTGGAGAGCAGCTGCCATGTGATACAAGTGATAATTCAAAGTAACATCACAATAATGGATGAAAGCAATTCAAATGTCATAAGTCAATTCATGCTGTATACTGAAATCCGCAGAATAAAAAATTAGATCACCTTTAATTTGCAGCTGCTGGCTTGTAGAAATTCTGTGTAAAGCTGAACAGTAAAGCTTTATAGGTAATAGAGTTGATTGTAGTCCAGTACTTATCTCTCTCACACAGAGCTGTTTGGACTTTAATATTTGCAAAGGGCTTTGAAACAGCAACAAAGAAAGTATTATTTTGTTGTGTGGAGGTAAAGGCTTTCTGGATGCTTGGGAATCATGAAGTGATCATTTCCTCACTTAGTACAGTGAAGTTCATTTAAAGAAATAACAGGAGAGGGACTGCTCCCTACACAATTCAAAATATTTAAGGAAGCCTAGAAAATTGCTTTCACATACAGCTTGGTGAAGTAAAAAGGCAGAATCAGATTGTCTGTGGTATAGATATTGACTTGCAAATATATAAAAAAAAAGTAAAAAATAAAGGAGGAGTAAATAGGGTGATAATCTTTAGTATTAATCTATTATTTAGTACTAATCAAATCTCAGCTAGACTAATTGTTAGAACTTACAGAACATCTATATAAGTTAGAGGTCACTCATCTTCATCAGTTTTATACTGAACATCTGATCCACAAGACTGAAATACCAGACCTAAGATAATGTTCTTTGGTCATACTTACTAAAAGGAAAGAAAAACACTTGAAATCATTATATGTTATTAAAATGGACCAGTAAGAAATAAGCACTACGTAGACAGTAATTTCAGCATGACACTGCCGAGAACGTGAAGAATTTACAAATCTGTCCTCCAAAATAAAATACCACCTAAAAAAAATATGGAGAGATAATTTGCCTGTAATCTCCGATACAGCATGGGTATCTACAGAGTACATAAAATTTATTTTTCTCATTAGAAGAATGAAATTAATGTCAGTCAACCATCAATTTAGTTTTCAAGAAGAATGAAAATGAAGTTTCAATGAAAAAAGGCTCGTACTCAGATTTTATGTCAAAATTAGGAGAATAACAGCACCTCACTGCTAATAAACTTTGCTTTCCACTTACTCTTCTGTCAGCTCTTTCATCTTATATTCAACTGACTTGACACTGTGGCTGCCTTGTGTCTAACCTTGCATCCTTTTCCCCCCTACCCTTCCAACATCTAGCAGTTTCCATTTAAAGCATGTGGCACATTACTGTGCTGTGTATAGAAGTGTGAGTTACCACTCCAAGTCCATCTTAAGCCAGTTTACTTAACTGGAAGCAAAATGATTACAAGTTATGGCATGCTGCCCAGGGAGCACTGCTAACACTGTTATAACAGACTAGCTCAAACATTCACGTGTTTTCTTGCACCTTAAATTCATACCCCATCTCTTCTGAAGCATATGCAGAAACTGCACTGATCATGTTCATTTCCAGTATAACTTCTCAATAGTATTTTGAATCCGAAAGCAGATAGCACTTATTTTTTTACACATGGCGTGCTGAACAGGAAAGATTGTAAAATATCAAATTAAAGCATGTAAATTTTCCTGTTAAGTGTAATAATCACCTCTATGACTAACACATAGAAAAACATGGGTCATGAAATATACAAGCTTCTCCCTTTTGTTTGCTTACCCTATAATCATTGCTTCCATATTTCAAGACATTGAGTTAATATTGATTATATTGTATGTCTGTGATGGCTCTCACTATAACCCTGCAAAAACTTCCTCTATCAATTATTTTTCCTCAAAATAATAAAAAATGTTTTTTTCTTTTATCATAGACAGAACAGACTTCATGGTTTTAAGGATTTGTTCATTTCTAGCTCCACTCCTCTGAAATCCCTGAAAAAATAAATCTACAGACCACCATAACTGAAGTGTCAGTGAGAGAATTATGCCAGACTTTAAGGATGTCCTGATGGCCTATCAGTTGGTATCAGTTTTCTGTCTCTTGAGTGCTGTAGAGCATGTAATCTGTTCTGATAGGCAGATGGATGTGTGAGTTTGATCTGCTGACACAGTACTAATAACCCCATTAGACTCAGAGATTAATGATGTGTTGTGCTTTGTGTGCGCCTGCCTTATCCATCATGTACCTGGTTATCAGGGGCAGAAAGAAATGCAACCTTTTATGTGATCAGTCAACAGCTTTGTTAAACTAATTGCCAGTAATAACAGTCTTACTGGTAGAAAAGATTCCATTCACAAACACTGTACATTTTTAAATTATGTTCCTTCACATTTTTACTAGCTAGTACCTACAGAAATACATATTTTAGTCTGTTATTTCAATTTAATTTCAATTCTATAATTTTATTCTACAAAAGCTCCTTCAAAATTTCACAGGACAACAAATGATGTGAACAGTGAGATAAAAGTCAAGAGCAAACCAACTGATGGGAAGTTTTAATCTCAGAGATTTACCTGGATCTCAAGTGAAGTTACCAGAAAGGCAGTAAACCTAATGGACATGCTCAATTTATAATAGTACCACAGTTTCAAATGTTTTGAGATAAAATTACAAAGTATTTATACAAGGTCCAATGAACCCCACTAACTTCACAAATGCCTTGACATGTATCTTAGGAGAGTGAGAGGAAGATGGTGAACCTCATTTAAAAGGAATGAGTTGTAATGGGCAGCACATACAGGCAATCAGTTTCTGTAGTGGTTAAGAGGCATCACCAGTATCACTTCATTATTTGGTAGATAAGCAGTCACCAAATATAGTTAGGCAACATTAAGCTATTTGGGCCAAGAGCACAAACTGCAAACATTTATGTGTTTGTGAAATAAAATCTTATTCCAGCAAAAAACATGGTGAAAATTGTGGCTGATTTCATCAGAGCAGCAGTTCCATTTATAGATGTTAGTGCTTCAGAGAAACATTACGATCACTTGCTTAAAAGCTTGTGAAGACTTGGCATAAAATTCCTTTGAACAAATCCTGAGTTCTGGCTAATGGCAATGCACTTAAAAGACATCACATCTCGTAGGAAGACAAGCAACTTAGATTTAAAGAATTCAAGTGCTGGGTGATCTGTCACATACCTCAAAATCTGTTACAGTACTAGACTAGTGTGAAAAATGTGCACACGTTTTCATTTCAAGTTTTGTTCATTTTTGTTTTATCCAACTTTCAGCTTATCTGCTAAACCAAGGTGCTGTCAAGAATGAGAGGCTTCTCCCCTCACATATACCTATAAACTGGAATCAAATCCCCTCTCAGCTTTGCTAGGTTGAACTCTCTTTGCTAGGTTGAGCTCTCTACCTCTCAATGTGTTTTGCAGGTCTCCCAGTCCTACTTTCAGAACTACATTATATTAGTTTACAGTGACAGCTGACCTTCAGCAAGTCTTTATAGTATTGTCATTATTTATTTACAAAGAGCTGTCAATTGTTGCTGTTCAGTGACATCGTAGAAGCAAATGTGGGTGTCAGCTGGGGGAGCAGCTGGACGGGCACTGACACTACCCTTGAGTAATTTTTGTTTGACAAAAATGAAGAGCTCAGCAGGATTTTCGGGTGGTGTCTAAACTCTTGGTTTAATCAGATGCCAAGCCATGTAGGAGGATGTTTGCTCTCTGTGGCTTTGTCCCAGCAGATGCCAGGTGCAGCACCTTGCCACTGGGTTTGCGTAAGGCTGCTCTCTGCCTCGGTGCTGTGTACACACAGGATGCCGTCATGGATTGCAGCTCTCAGAAAACGCTGCACATCTCAGAAAGAATAAACTGGGGTTTATTTCCTCCTGCTCCTCCTCCCTGTAGCTGGGTGAAAGATGATTCTGAAGATTTTTTTTTTATTATTCAGAAGCCCAATCTTTTTATTTGTGTTTTAAAAACAGTACATCCATGAAGGAGGGAAGCAATTGCATTGAAGAGAATACTGAGAAGGAATACAGCTAGCTTCTTAGCTAATTTTAATAGTGCCTTGATAAAAGAAATATTTCTACACGATTTGAGAGAAAAAGAAAGGAAAAACTTTTTCAGCCTTTAATTAAATGAATATGCAGGCCTTGCACAAGATTTCATCTTATCTGTGCTTCCTTGTTCACTGAGATACATTATAGTTTTAATAAAGTTGCATTAATGGAATTTCATTATTTTCACATTTACATTCGTTTTCAATTGAGCTAAATTATAGCTGTATCCTTTAGCTTAATTTTGACCATCCACATTACCACTATTATATAAAATCAAAGTTTTAGTTAAGTAGAAAATGAGAAGCAAAGTTAGCTTTTTTTAGTCACTGAAAACCAAAATAATATGTCTTTTTACCTAAAGATACTCAGAGAGAAATATATTGAATTCATATACAGGAAACCTTACTGACAACTGGTCTAAATAACTTTTCTCTTCAATATATTTCTATATTTTAATTCATATCTTATTTTAGATCTTGTTTACTTCCTAAACCTGGCACAATTACATTGGTTAATAGATAAATGCACAAGTTTTATTTACTCTCTTGAGCACTTTACTCAAACTTATATCAAGACTCATTACTCTTTTACCCTTAATTTTTTTTATTACACCTAAACAAGAAACAAAATTCCACTCAAACATAATTTTACAAAAGGGCATGTTTATTTTCCCTTTAAAGCAACTAGAAACCCCAATTAATGGGCAGCCGAATCAAACTCTTTATTAGCTATTTTCATTGTGCTTGAAGCAAACTTCTTTGACAAGTTTGACTGTCTTGCTTAAATTTCTGCACAGCTATAGCACCCTAAGAGGGTCAGTAAGATAGTAATTAGCAGTTTTGTATTCCTTTTCCATAAACTCCATGCCTTCCACACTTGCCCGCATCTCTGCTGAGGGTAGTGCTAGATTAGGACTTCAGCACTCACAGGGTGGCCCTCTCTTAATCATGCAGGTGGCAGGAAACTGTTGTCTCAGCTTGCAGTTGTGCAGTGCCTGACTTCAATGGAGCTGCCTCAATTTACTGCACTCTAAGATGTGGCGATGTATCCAAACCCCGCTGCTCTCTCACTAATAGCTCCACTGGAGTCAGGCGCTGCATGTCTGTGGAGAAAGACATCAGCTGTGTCTCTGAAACTGCCTGTTTTTTCATTTCATTGGGCTCAGTATTCTGGGTTTTGAATCAAATAATTTGACTCCTTCTTGATTAATACAGCTTCATTTGGATGTTAGGTAGGCTTGCGCCAGGGGGCAGGAATACAAGACATTCAGTCCTCCAGGCAATTCCAGATGAAACACTTCCCAGAACTTGCCAAGATTTTTGTATTTTCACTCAAAATCCTTCCAAAACTTCCAGCAACATCTAGCTTAACCTTTGCACGTAGGCAGGTTCGGATTTTTCACGTGAAGAATATCACAGTGCAAATTCTAAACCCCAAAAAAATACAAGTCTCTTTCCTTGCAATAATTGCTGCAAATGGGAAGTGACTCATTCTCCTTCATTGCCCTTGCAGTATCCCAAGAACATGATGTTATTTGTTACTGCTTTTAATTCATGTAGTAAATCTCCTGTTTCCTGTTTGTTTCTGAGACAGCAGCACTTTCACTCATGCTAAATGACATTTGAGCAGTTCCTATTGTGACCATTTGCAAGGCTTTGAGAATCTCAAATAGGATTTGGCTGGTTGAGGAGCCTGCCTTTGGTCTGACACAAAGATATCTCTAAGCTGTTTTCTACAACTGTGTCCTTATACAAGTAGTCCGATTTCCTCTGAATCATGCACCCAGAGTTGAGTCTGTGTGTGAAATACTTTGCTGGGTTGGAATAAAATGGTCAATAAGCATCTCAACGAGAATTCAGAGAAGCAGTGCTGATGGTTAGGCGTTTTACTAGGAAAGTCAGGGATTTTTCCTGTCTTCTCCTACTATCTTTGTTACCTGCTGTTGCTATCATATAAAGCATGAGCACAGGGGCAGATACTTCCAGCAGGGAGGCCTGAAGAGAGCTGGTAATGCAACTACAGAAGCCAGCAGTGCAAATCCCAGTGGTTCTTCAACGTGTTGGCCCACAAGGGGCAAAAAGCAACTTCATCATTGCAGAGTATCCCAGGAAAAGAACTGTAACAGCTAGAGCCACCATTATCTCTGCTCTCTGTTCCCACCAGTGGGAAGTCATATGCTGTGAAATTAGCAATATCCAAGGTTCAGTCAAATGCAAAGTAAACAAATGGAAACAACAGAGATAAGTATTTACTTCCTAAACCCTTGTAGTGATAGGAGATTTCAGTAACACTTGTAATGGATTTAAGGATTATTCAAGCTACTAAAACCCCTGCCCCCAAGTACACAAAAAAATCATTCCCTCTTTAACTGTTCCTCATTCTAGATCAGCTCTAAGGACATCCAGGGACATTTCTTGCAACAACAGTGTAGCTGTTAACTTTACACTGACTTTTTTGCTGCCTCCTAGTGCTCCATGCTGCAAACGGGTCCAAAACTTGTGCTGTAGAGGAGAAGATAGAAGCAAACTGCTCCTTTGTCACAGGCTTATTTCAGTGGAACTATCTCTGGCAAAAGTACAACAAGAGATTACATGAAGGCAGAAAACTGATTAGGCTTTTTACTTATTATTACGTGGTCATACTTCTGGGGACCATGGTTTTACTCTGAAGGAAGAGACTTCCCACAATGAGTTTCGGACTACCATTTTCCTACAGAGGTGAGAGACTCACTCTCCAAGTCTTTTCCACGCTCTTCTTACAGCTGCAAACCAGAGCATTCAGGTTTTTAAATGACCTTTACAGAAAAATACATTTTTATTTTGTGTGTGATTACTGTTGTGCACACACTTTTTAGATACAGAAATAGGTAGGGAGGGCAAATTTTCATGTGTCTCAGCCGAAGAAGTGGGGGTAATTTATCTATGAGGCAATGAGAAGGGGATCTTTCTGATTCAGTTTTACCATGGCTTACAAAAACCACCATGGCAGCATAGTCTGCAGGACATGGCTTCTCCATACTGCCCATGACAAATGCTCATTTAAGCATCTGAATGATTCAGGCTACGTGGTGCAGCCAATACAAAAGTATGCAGTAACATCTGGCAAGCTACTGAAACTAAAACTGCTGACTGCTTTTTAAAGTATCTTTTATTGATTTTGTGTAAACCATAAAGAACTGCTTTTGATTATCTGGCAAATCCACCTTCTAATACTTTAACTTTCCAGTATAAGTTTGTAACTCTCACAGTTGAAATGAGCTTTGGATTTATTAGGCAGAAAAAATCTCTTGGAAAGAAAAAGATGAAATATCCCATTGCTACTGACTTTCCCTAGAATGATCGTTTTATATTCTGGTTTCATACAAGGATGACTTTTCATCCAGATGAATAGAGTTGTCCTTCTGAAATTTTGAAGGAATTTATCCCACATATCCCATTATCATTCATAATGGATTCACACAAGTGATGTGTCTGCCTTTCAATAAACAAGCAGGTGTTTGTTCACAATTTTGTTCTTGACAATATCCTTGATAAAGGACCATCTCATTTCTAGACTGGCACCTTGCAAAAAGAGCATCTTAAGTTACTGTGCATTTTTGTCTCAAAAATATATGAAAGATATTGAATCACCCCTTTCCTTTGCAGTTCTGTACACGATTTTCCTTAATATAATCATATTTTTGTGCCCTCTGCAAAAAATGTCATATCTGATAGAAAAATAAAGTGTTTTGCTGTTGAAATTGGGAGGAGGGGGAGTGGCGTCCTGTCCAAAAAATTGAAGACCAAGTTAAAAAAAACACAGACAAGGCTGAAATCGAATACTTTCTGACCAGATGTAGCCAATCCTTTTCCAACTACTTTTCAATTTGAACTTGGGGTTATAGAACATACAGGTTCTGACTGTTTTAAAAACCAGCCACTCTCTTTCACAAGATTGCTTAAGAAGTTGTGTGAAAAGGAATGTGTCATTCTCCTGAAATGTGTCATTCTCCTCAACTGAAAAAATTTGAGCTAAAAGGTCAGTAGCACAGGTTAGCTATAGTTTCACCCCTCCAATAAGGTTTCGTATGTGCCTATAGTTCTAAAGTTTTGCAGTTTTTCCACCATGGTTAAATACCTTCTGATTTATATTTAATTCCCCCTTACCATTAGTGTATGTTAATAACAGCTCTCCTTTCCTCCAGTGGTCTCCCTGAATCCTGAGAACAGGCAGGTGTGGCAGAATCTCATCGATGTTCAAAGACCAAGGTGTTACTTCTGTTGACCATGTAGGACTGCAGAGGTTTGCAAAAAAGACAGACCCTCTTTTTTTTTTTGAACTCTGAAACAGCAAAGAAAGTGACTTTGTTGGACAAGGAGCTGAACACCAGTGAATTTTCATCTGCTGTCACCTGCCTGACAAGGTGACTCAGGCTAAAGAGCCCACTTTGGGAAGATGAATTTGCTGTTTTGCTAAGAAATTTTGAACTGTCACCCTTGGGCACTGCATAAACTTACACAAATTGTTTCCAGACACTAACCTTAGAACATGATATCCATCACACTAATAGGCTGTAATCCAGCTTTAACCCAGTGAGGCACAAAATCTTCTTAGCCACAGAATGTAACCATGGTGTATATAAAGAATTTGAGAAACAAAATATGTACAATAAAATTTTGTGTACATTCTGAACTTACTTTATTGCTCTGAGGGATATATTTATTTGGCTTCAACACAAAAAAAGACCTCAAACAACTGTATAAATCTGGTCTAGTTAACAACTGCATCTTCATAATGGTGTCACATATTTGAACATCTCAGATTTGAAAACTAGTCATACACATGTGCATGTTCCCATGCATGTCTCCAAAGCAAAGTACATGCCTAATGGGTAATGTGTGACTGAATTAAAAAGAAAAGCAGGGCCACTATTTGCTATAGAAGATATTCAAAAAAGAAATATGCTATACAAATAATATAGTAAAGCTTACCCTTTTTCTCCAGAAACACAGAGACCAGCAACTGGTAGTAAGACAAAAAAGTGTATGTTTTGTGTTCTGCATTAAATTGAAGAAACCAATCCTCCCTCAACTTTTCCAGCCCGTTAAGTACCAGTTACAGCACAGAGCCACTGATGGCTGTGGTGATTCAGATTAGGTGACAGACAGAAGCGATGCCACTGAATGGGTTTTATGGTGCCTTCAGGTAAAATCTTTGTGTCTCAGAACAAATGCAGCTGCATTAACTGACATCTAAAAGTGTTACTTTCCTTGCTGGCTGTGCTCAGCTCTGTTGCCTGCCTTGCTGCTGGAGCAGTGAATGGATCACAGAATGCTCTCAAGCATGGGTAGGTGTTATGCTTGGTGACTTCTGAAACTTATTTTCGAACTTCCTCTTGCCTTCTAATCTGAACCCTATAGCTTCTCTTGTGCAGCTGTCTGGAGACTGAATGGCTTCCTGTGGGCATTGCTGCTTTCACTGAAATATGGGAAATTGTAATTATACAACCAAGAGGGGAGAAAACTGAGGTGGAAAATCCAAGGTTATTTTTTCCACTATTTTTAAGATTTCTGTCTCTGTAGGTTACACCTTTCCTTCAGGATGCATTCACACACACATCAGAGGGCAGATTATTGCCCAAGGTCTTTCTGAGGAGTCTTTTATACCCAGGTCCTTTATGGATATTGGCATCATAGAATCATGGAATGGCTCGGGTTGGAAGGGACCTTAGAGACCATCTAGCTTCAACCCCACTGCCAATCTTCCACATGACCAGGTTACCCAAAGCCCCACCCAACCTGGCCTTGATGGCGCATCCACAGCTTCTTTAGACATGTTCCAGTGTCTTACCACCCTCACAGTAAAGAATTTCTTCCTAATATCTAATCTAAACTGACCCTAATTAAGTTTAAAGGCATTATGCCTTCTCTGTCACTGCAGGCCCTTGTATAAAGCCCCTCTCCAGCCTTCTTGTAGGCCCTCTTCAGGTCCTGGAAGGTGCTGTGTGTCAGGTCTGGTCTCCAGTCACTTTTACCCATGCTATCCTTGTCCTAATCTGGTAATGGCTGCAACTACCTTTCTCTAACACTACTTGATGGAAAAAAAATAAGAGTCAATATTCACTGTTCCTTAGCAGTTCTAGACAAGGAGGAAAATAGAACAGATCCAATCCTTTATATGGTGGATTAAACCTGACACTGCTATTTCCTGGTGAGGAATTACTCTCGATTCAGACACATGTAACAAGACTAGAATCCTTCTTCTGTGAGAGAGAACTCAGTTCCCAATCAGAAAGAAGTTATCTTTGAAAATAATAAATCACTACTTACTGCTACTTTTACCAGTGTTTTCTCTAAAAAGGAAAAAAAAGCTATCTGCTGAAATTTAATGCAGTGCTTTTTTTTTCCTGAAACTTTCACCATGTTCCCCACTATCATACTTTTTCTGTTATTCTTTCTCTTCAGGATAGTAACTTTTTATCCTTGCGTCTGTTGGAAATAAGTGGATGCAGCATATGTTCCTTAAATAGAGCCCCTGAATTATTCCTACATAACCTGCATCAGAGCTCTCCAGATTGTGTAGCTTTTTTTCTGGAAACCTGCCAAAGTCAGGGAAAGACAAGAATAATTTCAAGCTTGGCGTACTTCTTTGGTGATAAATATAATCTGAGGGATTTGAATTTTTGCTCATCAATGTGGACTTTTCACTTAAGACACTGTTTTTATGAAGCTTCCTCACCCTACTAGCTTGTCCTTGGAAACAAAAAAGTTTACCCACTGTGACATTTTTATTTTTGTTTTGTTTGGTTTTCTTTTTAAAGGAAGACAGAAACATAAGTAAAAGGAAGTAAGAGAAAACTCCCAGCTAAGGACCTGTAGGACTTGGGAACCTCTTCAAGACTTGTCTCACAAATATCTTTGTGCTTGACCCCTCTCAAGGTCTGAAGAGACTATGCAACAGAAAGGATCCTGGGTGACTCATTCTCAGCCTGAATCTCAACACTGAAGTTTTACAAAACTGGCTCTTGGGAATATCAGCTTTCCTGAAGGTCAATAGCATGCAAAGGTATAAGCCAAATCCAAACCCAGACCTTAGGCAGTCAAGTTATTTAGTGCCTAGGAAAGTTTTACCTATTCCTAGAGACTGAAGAAAGAAAACAAAACCAACATAACTGGTTTTGGCTCCTCTTACTGTCCCATTTCTCACTATGATGTTTGTGCTATTAAATCACACATTTTTCAAGGGGAAAGGAGCACAGAGAGACAGTTAATAGTAAATAACAAAGTCATGATCAATGTTTGCTGAAAATAAGCTGTAACCACCATAGTGAAGCAATGCAATAACACAACAGCCATCCTATTTTTCAGTCCATGACACTTCTGAAGCATATACCCACAAGGCAGAGCATCAGCTTTCCCGATAATATTCCTGAGTCAAGCAGGCAGACATTCCAATTTAAACCTGTTACACTTGAAATCCTTTTTGCTCAACACTTGTTCACCCACCTTTTAGATAAAGGACTATCAATTCCTGTAATAAATCATGGGGAACTTCCTGCAGTTTGAACACAGCTTTTCCCTGGCCTGAATAGAAAACTCTGTTAGATATCTGCAGCAGCACTGCAGGAGAACAGTGTGCTGTTGACCACACCATACATTATTAAATTCAGGTAAGGGGGAACTATGGTTAAGGCCTCTAGAACAAGCTCTGAGGCCACTGATTCGTATCAGCAGGCTATCACACCTTCCTCAGATGGACTGATTAACTACAGGCAAGAATAACTGCTGCTGCCAGAACTAAGAATTGCATCTCTCTCACTAAACACTTATCCATTGAAGTAGCTTCCCTCAGTTAGGCCTGTTAACCAGCACTACCAGCTGGAAAAACACAGGGTTTTACTTTATCCCAGCCAGCTCCTGGCCATTTTTAGGATTTGTTACAGTTGAGTTTGCCTATTCACAGAATGGATACTGTGCTCAAAATTTAATCGTAACTCTAAGGCTTTGTACTCATCCACCTTTGTTAGGAACTAAGTCTGAATAATTGGTGTGTGCATGTATGTAGTGTCAGGGGAGTGCAGATGTGGCCTTGTCGATCAACACTGCCCCTGCAAAAGCAGCATGGAAATCCTGCAGCCTGGCTGATGTGTCCATGAGAATTAACTCAGAGTTTCACTAGACACTGAAAAAGCATACACCTTCATCTGAAATGGCTGAAAAAAAAAATACAGAACTCCAAGAATATTTTGGTAGAAGGAGTTTTTTTTTCCTCTCATGAAGTTGAAAGAAAGGCACTGAACACACTACACCTAAATCTATATATTACTTTCACTCTTCACACTGGGCGATATGTACACCAAATACCTTTCTGTCTTCCTGTTTAGTGAAGAAACCTGACAACACTCCTCATAACTAGGTAAACAACTTTCCAAAGAACTTTTTTGATGTTGTTTGTTTTACTTAAAGAGCTAATCTGTGTATACTTCCTACTCCTTTTAGAGCAGTAGACTCCATTTAAAAAAATCTTACTGAATTACCTCAAACAACAGATTTATTTTTCAGACATCAGTTGTTCAATAAAATGGAGGGGATTATGTGGCTCTATGCAGAGGGTATTTGGTTGCAGAGAAGTGGTTTTGACCTCTCTGTAGTTGAGCACTTTTTGTTTCAACTCAGTATGGGCAGTTTCTCATCCTAATGCATGTGAAGACCATGCAATTCAGAGGGCTGACTTTTGGGAGAAAGCTCTGTGAGCAGATGCACAATGAAACAAATCCTACTGTATTCTTTGTAGGAGCGCCTGATATTTTGACACTATTGTGGGTAATTAATTTCTCCAAGGTATGAAAGAATTCTTCTAATCCTGTTTAAGATTCAACACACTTTAGTTTTAGGTAGTCCTGCAAGGGGAAGGGATCTGGATTTGATGACTATGGATTCATTCAAACTGGAGATATTCTATGATTTAGTGAAGACTTTTGCATTCATATTATTGATGTTTACGCCACAACAGTTACCAGGAAAGTTGGTTATCTTTTAAAATGTTTTAACTCATACATAAGAAGTTAATTAAAAATTAAAAGGTTCTAGATTTCCTGGTCATGAAACAGAGAAATGAAATAATTATCTGTGAATAATTAAACTCTTATTCTTATTTTCAAGAGATTCTAATTTTTCTCCCTTTATTACTTGTAAATCTGAGGCCAGCCTTCAGTCTGGCTTTGGTTGTGATCCAAGGTATCTTCTTCAGTTCTAGAAATTCTGAGATATCAAAATCAATGACAACAAAATAGTCTGCAACCTGTGTCCCCTACTTCTACCTCACAAATTCAGAATTCTTACAGATTTTTATACAAGTGTTAGGTTTATCCACTGCCATGTCTTGTTTACTGTTCTGTATTTTTCAGCTACAGAGAGCATATTTCAACAGATTAACCCATATTATCTGCTGGAAAAAAACCCCTTGAGTTGCCATTTTGAATCAAGCTAATTCAGTGAAGAAAGAATGCTATTAAATTTAATGTCTATGCTGAAATGGATCAGCAGTTGTGATATGATTAAAATTCCTTTTTTTTTTTTTCACCAGCCTCATCACTTCACATTATATAAACCCAGTGTATAGAATGACATAGAATAGTGCCTGGGACCAGTCTTCTGCATAGCTGAACCAGAAATCATTCTGAATTGCATTTATCCTGGACTTTGCCACACACGAGAAACAAAATTACTTCTATAACATTATTTCTTGTATCATTTTCCATCAATTTCCTGTCTTATCAAGCTGCTTTGTTTCTCTGTACTACTGATTTTAAGCCTAGCTGTGCAGACTTTGGATTTGAAGCTGGCCTTCAGAAGACCTATTCCTTGTTTTGCTGCTAACTCACTTGTGTGACCTTTGGTGGGTTCATAAATCTACCTTTGTTTCAGTTTACTTGTCTCTAAAATTGCTGTGGTAAATAGATGTTGTGTTTTGTTGAGCTGAATTTCAAGATATATTGACCCAATAATCAATAATTTGCCAACTAATAATAAATCCTAATATTGAGTCGAGAAGTCAGAGGGATTGCTCAGTGCACTCTTGTTACACTCAGAGGGATTGCTCAGTGCACTCTTGTTACACTACAACTTTGCTCAAATTCCATCCAAAGTCCAGATGTATCTGGAGAGATATTTTCAAGTTAGCACTAAGTCTGATATACATGGACTTTGTGAAATCATGGGTTAAAATCCTAGTAACTTCAAATAAACCTTTTATCCTTTCAAGTGCCAATCAGGATAGGTTCATTTGCAGATACAGTCTAATTGTTTAACCTTATTCCAGACCTTTGGGACCCAATTATCCTGCTGCTTGTAGGAGTGAAACCTAATTACCGTTGGTTTTTTTTTTTTTTTAAATATGATTAAGCAATACTTGTAATTTATGTCAGGAATTTAATTTTTTAAACAGATCTTTAGCTGGCACTGTTCTGCTGAACCAACAGCATGCTGATTCACACACAAACACACACACTCACACACACGCATAGCTAGAGGTGTTTGCCAGTTGTTTTTCCCTGGCAAGATCATTTGATAGGAGACTGTTTTATTATTACTGATAAAATTTTCAAAATAACAAGGCTTTTCAGCTTCCAAAGACTGTCGTTTCAATCCCATTAAATTCACTAAATTATGCTGGTACAACCTAGTATCTGGTTACTTGCATGCTGCTGCACTGTGCACCTGAGCTAGCCCTAGCCAAGCCAGTTTGAGCACAGGAGACATCCAGTCACCAGCAGTCAAGGTTTTGTACATTCTACACAAAGTAACTGGAGACCCTGATTGAGTTATCCCCCATGAAATTTCATGTTTCCTCAGCATGACTGTTTCTGGTACTTCTATTCTGCGTGTTCCATCTCTCTCCAAAATAAACCTTAGTAGTCAGTGAAGGCAGAGAAGGGTGTTACAGTGCAGTTACAGTTAATGACCTTATTCTCCACCCTCTTCTCTTGAGATGAGCTGAACATTAAACTGTCAGAAGCCTTGGACACACATTGCCCTTGGGAAACTGCACAATCACTGACATCGCTCCTGATGCAGTATTCCCAACACTGCATTAAGTCTGATCTCTGTCCATCTTTCTGTTTGCTTATGAAGCTTCCTGGAGCTCCAAATGCTAGTATAAATTCAAGCTCATGTGCCCTCTTCTCCAAGACAAAATCAGCTGTAACTATGATATCCTTTTTAAATGTCTGTTCTGCTTCAACTTTTAGTAATCGAGGATCTTAAGCCACTCCAGCTGCTCCACTATTGCAGATGGAATTTGTCCCTTCTTCTTTGTATCAACCCTTCAGCACTATGGTGTTCCTGCTGTAATCCTGTGCATAATGGGCTGCTTTTGCTTGAGCATCCCAGGAGAACTCTGCAAGGAGGATATACTTCATGGAATGGGTTACAAAAAGTTGATATAGGTTGATACCTATATACTTGGACAGTTACCAAGTTAAGCATTTATACCCTTGCCACCCCTAAGGAATCCGTGTCAGCTAGGCAGTTATCAGTCAGGACAGAAAGTATTACCATCCATTGCTTCTTGGAAAAGCCTGGGTTGCTCTCTACTGATTTTCTACCTTTTTTCTAGGTTTATGTCTTTAGTTTTCTCTTTGAGTCCTTGAGTTGCTTGTCACTGCCATCTCAGCAACTTCACTTCTCTACAGCCACATTTCTTGTCTTGCATGGTTTTAACCGAATTACTTTCAAACTTCTTCTTACTAAAACAGAATCAAAGTTGGCTAGACATGCTACACAAAGCTAGACCTCGGGTCACATAAACCTGAATCGCTGGCCCATCGATTCTACTGCACCCCTCTCTCTTTTCTATGCCTTTTATTTCACTCTTTTCCCATAGGTCCCATTTTCTAACCTCTGGTCAGTTTAGTTCCTGCCTTAACCGGAGCTGAGTAAGGGAGAAGGGTGACTTTCCAGGTGTTCAGGACTATATTCCTGCTTATTTAACTATTATCAATCCTGTAGTTTCTTACAGCAAATACCTGATATTGTTACCTTATACTGATACTTGGGAAATAACCACATTTCTGAAAATAGACTCCTGAATATCTTTTGCATCCTGCACTACATGCAGTTCCTTCTATCTAAGCATATATTTTAGAAGTGTATATTACTGAATTTCATTTTTTTTTGCCAGACCATTTCTCTGGTTTTGGTAAGATTCTTTCAAATTTTTGAGCTGATCTGTAAAGTTTTTGCCACATGCAAATGAAATACTCTTTCTCAGTATTATGTAATTCCTAATGAAAGTATTAATAACTTTATACTCACAACAAATTTCCATGAAGCCCCAGTTGATGTATCCTCCCATTCTGGTATATCATTGATCCCCACACTTTAGTATAATTATTTAGGGGTATTTGCATCCTCAGAGAAGCATCCTGAAAGCCATGCTTTGTAAGTATGTTTTGGAAATTATTACTTGAGACAGTATGAAAAACCTAAGTACAGTCGACCTGTATATGATTGAAACCTCTTTCTGCTCTATAGAATGCCCCTGTTAGCATTTCATAGGTAATAGACTGATTGGACATGACTTGGTACACACAGCTATATTCTGACCACTGTGCCATTTCTCTATTTTCCAAATTCTTATGAGCAGATTGATTGATTTGAGATTTTCCCAGAAGGTGAAGTTAAGCTGTTTCATCTACAATTCGTTATGTTTTAGTTTCTTAAGAATAAGCACTATATTTGCCTTTTGCAAGTCTCCTGGTATCACACCCTTAAAGACAGAAGTTAAAAATTCTGATTGGTTCTGCCAGTTATCTAACAAACCTAGTGCTTTCAAAAATGCAAAAACTCACCCTACTTAACACTGTATAAAAATCCTTTATCCATGCCATCCACTCTCTCATTCTGAAATATATGCCCTGAATACATATTCAATCCATTTCAAACCAGGTATTATCAATCCCAGTGAAGTTCCTAATTAAACCAGGGTTTGCTCATCCTGGGAAATAAAAATAAGGCAAAAAAAATCTAACTGTGACAGTTCATACATTTAATATAGCTAGTAAAAATTATGGATTTGTGTGATTTCCTATGCATTCATAAAACTATTACTTTAAATTCAGATCTTGAGCCAAAACGAACTAAAGCTACTGATGAATCTGGAATCTAGGTTCTTACATAATGTTTTAACACCAGTTAAAGACCAGTAGTAGAGCAGACAAGACCAAACCTGTAAGGAAGCCTGTTGGGATATGTCAATTTTCAAAGACTCTTAGTGCTGGATAGCTAAAAACAGTGGCAAACAACATTTTTTTCAGATAGGAAAGAAGAATTGGACTTTGGGTAGAAGGAACTTATCTAAGTTTGTTTCCTTCTTCCCTAAAGTCCTTCTAAAAAGGTCACAGTGATAAAAATAGAGCTGCCTTCTTTTACAGGGATTTTGCTTGAGAGCTCAATTTATTCAGAAATCAAGACAGATTGATGTTGTTCCCTGGGAATGAAGATAGGCATATTTGAGACAATAAACCAGGAGCCCTTATCTGCTGAATTTTGTCTTTTCAATGTATCTATCCTATGCTAATTTTAGGTCTGCATTCTCTATATCCTGCCGTGTTTTGTTTTTCCTCCCATTGAGCTCTGATTTCTCATTAAGGCATGTCCTTTTAGCATATATTTTGTACTTGTGAGGCATCTGTTCTCATTTTGCCCCTGCAAGTGCCTAAACGATAGCTAAATACATTTGTAAGGACAAGTGCTGAACAGGTGCAAAACAAGACCATGAGTGATAAAAGAAGAAGAAGAAATCAGAGACTAATTTTTGCTCTGTCAGGATTTGCCTAATATATGTATAGCCATTACATAGCCAATACAAATGTCTCATTTTCACAGTTCTTAATCTTGTTTAAAAAAAGGATCTTTGTGGAGTTAATTCAGTGCAAGAAATTTTGATAGAAGAAGGTACTCCTTCTCTACAGTGATTCTGCCTTGACAGATATTCTGTGATACAGCTTAAAGACTTTCACAGGGTATCCAGCTCTTCTTTGTAGTAAACACAACATGGACAATACTTTCAGGCACATGGTGTGATTCTTGGGGTGTCCTGGGCATGCCAGGAATTGGACTCAATGATCCCGATGTGAGCCTTCCAACTCAGCATCTTCTACGATTCTAAAAAAGAAAATGCAAAAAAAAAAAAGCATGAATTGTAGGTATATGATTTGAAAACAAATCAAAACCCACACTATTTTTATATTTATTTTACACTTTCCAAAGAGGTTTTGTCAGTTACTCTTGAGAAGAAGTAATGCAGATATATTAATTTCGCATATTCCATAAAATAGTATTTTTTACTCACTCTAATCTCACTGATACAGACTGGGTAACTGAGCAACGCTGTGTTCTTTTTGTATTGTTTCAGCAACATAAAATGTCAATTGGCTGTCAGTCTTTACTCAGTGTTATGGCTTTGAACTCACTCTGAGTTCAGCCTCTAGGACAGCAGAATTTTCAGGACCGTGGCTACAACATCTTAGTAATTCCTTTTGAGAACAGGCCAAAATCTCTGTTCTTCAGCAACCAAATAATAGGTTGGAGGGAAGAATGGAAGTCAGTTCAAATAAGCAAAATCTGACTACTTTTCTTGTGCTGAAAAGAAACATCCAGAAAAAAATAATCCATTTTGAGTAGAACAGAATCACCAATTCATTTAGGTTGGAAAAGAGATCATTGAGTCCAGCCCATGACCGAACACCACCTTGTCAACTAGACCATGGCCCTAAGGGCCGTGTCCAGTCTTTTCTGAAACACCTCTAGGGATGGCAACTCCAGCACCTCTCTGGGCACCCCATTCCAATGCCCAATCACCCCTTATGTGAAGAAATTCTTCCTAATGTCCATCCTAAACCTCCCCTGGTGCAGCTTAAGACTTCAGAAAAAAAACTTTGAGACTCTTTCACGCACTTCTTACGGGAAGTACAGATAACTAAGACATCAGGTTGCAAATTACACAGACACCAATAATTCTTTGCCCCATAGCCCAGTTGGCTGGGTACTTCACCTGCATAAGAGAGAGACAGTTCTCCTCTGTGTCTGAGATAATTTCTCAAGACCTGTCTTAGAGAAGCATGACCAAACCATTGTGTTATGGGCTGTCCAGTCTTCCCAGTCCCAGCTGCATGGCAGGTCTGTTTGATCTGCCTCTGAATCATGTGTAGTTCAAGACTGAAAGTTAGGCTACCCTGCATAGGAGTCCCTGGGCTAATCTCACTCCCTTTGGATAATGTTCCATCTTTTATTTTAAATAGTTAAGTGGTCACTGGAAGCAAGGCAAATCTTCTAACTTCTTGTCAAGAGAATCGCTGAATCAAAATCTGGCTTAGTATTTCAGTTTATGAAGGAATATTTAGGTGTTTTGAACCAAGAGGTGCCATCTCAGAAGTAGAATCCATCTTCTCCCATCCTTGGCTACTAGGTAAATGCTTTGCAATTAGTCACATAACTAGTAATTTTATGAAACTCATGGGGAAATATTTTTTCTCTTTTCATTATCTTCCTTGGATTTTTTTTTTTAAACAACAAAAAAATCAACATTTGCACATACTTTGGGGGAAATTGCATTGGATAAGAAACTCTTTGCCTCATCATGAAAAATAAAAACAGAATACTCAGGGTAAACTGAGTGAAGTTGTTGTGTGGCAGTTCAATAACAGAAGTTTTTGCTTAAATCATAATAATCCCTTCTAAAGTTAAAAAATTCTAATATCTGGTGAAACCAGACTGAGCCTGGGACTACTTTAAGCTGTATTGAAAACCACAGCCTGAGGTGCAAAGTTGCTCAGAACTCTTCCCAAAGTTGCTCAGAACTCTTCCCTACTTCTTGCACTTGGTTCATGAAACTATTCCCAGGGAGGAATGACTCACCTCTTCCTTAATCATCACACAAATGTACATGAGAGCAGAGCCTGACTGCCTATTTTAAACAGGAATGGTTTGGAAGGTTTCTGTGGTCTCCAAGCTCTTCTGTCCTTTTTGTTAACATAGGAGGAAAAAAAAGTAATGAGGAAAAATAAAAGGTATAGGCAATAACGCTTCTGGAAAGGCAGAATTTTTATTAAGATCATACCCTGAGTTAAGTGGCTCCTTCTTTAACAGCAGCCATACTACTGCTCTTTGAAGGGCAAGAAGCTGAACTTTCAGGGAGCCAATTAGGAAATGCTTCAGAAAGAGTGGCAGTGATAGCAGCCATCTGAGAGATTAACTCCAGGAGCGGGTCCTCAAAGCAGTGGCCTCCAACTATTTTCAGCATAGCTATTATCTTTCTTTTGCATTACTTAAAAACTGCTTTTACAAAAAGAACAAAATGACTTGAGGCTTTTTGTTGAGTCCCAGAGCTTTACAAGTGAATAGTTCCACAGCAAACATCACTTACCAATGGAGCTTTACTTCAGAGAAAAATATGTTTCCTTAAGACAGATAATAAATACCCTTCATATCATTGTGGCTGATAAGTCAAAACAAGCCTGAAAGGTGCATTATGTTCTGCCTTTGCAGTCTTTTTGCTTTTCAGGGTCAGAAAGGATTGATGTTTCTGTTGGGTCACTGCTGAATACCAAACTGTACAGAAATACTAGATTTTGGCTTGCCACTGAGAACAGTAAAGAAGGAAGTAAATGGTGACAAGAGTGAACTATGTTTACATGAAACTTTCTTTGATTCTCTAGTGCAAAATAAAATATTAATGAGAAGAGAATAGTAATAAGCTTCCCCTGATCACACACATGATCTCACAAAATAACCAAAATTCATAAATGTAATGATTTGATGCCTATCTTCTTATTATAAGACAAAGGTGCTCCTACTAAAAAAAATGGTGACATCCTTGCTCTGTCTGAACTGGGCTGAAATCTTTCTGTTCACACTAGAACTCAGATGAAAAATAATGTGTAAAAAATAATAATCATGTTTTGAGAAATCTAGTATAATAACTTTCTTCCATAAATCTCAGCATAATTAAGAAGAATGTGACTCAAGGGCTCATGATTTCTCATGTTAGAGAAGAAATACAGGCTGGTACGTTTAACAGGACTGCTGTTCATGATTAATGATATCTGTTGTTAATGCACTTTAGATACATTCAGTGCATCCTCACACCGTCTTGCAGCTCTTGAACAACGGTGAACTTTACCAGCTGGCTTCACTGGATAATGGCATTAGGATTTACTGATCAGCACAGCTCTGTCATCCTTATATGCTGATTAAAAGCAGCCATCAGCATCTGGACATGCAACTTCTGACCCCAAGGTGCTGGGCTGAGACAAGAGACCTATCAGTAATTCTCCATAACACAGAGAACACTGCTACAGCAAGGCTGAGGGCTAAGAAGGGTGGAGCAATTTCTATAGAAGTGAATATTTATTTACGTGTTTTTCTAAAGCACTAACACTCCTCAGCTGCATTCATAGAAATCCCATGTTATTTGGACTTAGTTCAATTAGACTTATTCCTGATTAATGTACTCTTCTATATTCATTGCTGGAATGCAGACTTTTCCTATTTGGATACACTAAATCAGATATTATTCACTATTAGTGGTTCGCTACATTTTTCATTTGCCTATTATTCTATCTTATTTTGCAGTAGTGTGCATGTTTTAAAGTACACCTCTAGGTAATCTGCTGGATAGAAATTAAAATGATTGCTCAACTTCTATATTATATGCTTTGAGAGAGAAAAATTAAGATAAAATTTTCAATTTTCATACCTATTTTTATCACAGCCTTTTCAGATATGCTGACTTTCCCAGAGTTTTCTGAAGTCAGCAGTTCTTCAGACAGATTATCACCTTCAAAAAAAAGATAGGTTAGTTATTCGTGTGTGTGCTGTAAAATAATTTACACGTACTAGACACCTTACTATCCTTTCCCTCTTTAAACACCTTTGTTTTGTTCATTTTTTGTATGGAAGTCGCTGCTGGAATGTTCTTTTGGAAACTACTTTATCATCTACAAGCCATAATTTGGCCATTTGATCACTGCTTAGCTTGTCCTAAACTGAATAGAAGCTCCAGCTCCTGCCACATTGCCTTTCAGATTTTTCTTGTTTCTGTGTCTGATCATTCAGACAACCTCAGTACAAACTATCACTTATATGATTAAAACAGTGCCTTTGAATATTGTGAATGTTTTAAACCTACATGTCACATTGCGATTTATGCACCCTTGAATAGAAACGTATCCATCATCCACCTGAAATACGAGTCTTATTTAATGAATATAATCTGGCAACTGATTTAAAAAAAAAACATAAAGGAGAAAATTCTTCTCTGCTTTGCTGGCCTACTCAGAGGGACATTTATTCACAGGGCTTTTTCAGTGTAAAACTTGTCATCATTCATTTTTGTTGAAATGTATAGTCTATCATTATCTTTCCCCACGTGGCTTTACCATAGTTAGGATCGTTTAATGACAAAATAATAATCTGCAGAATAGTTATGCTGCTTACATAGTATGGTAAAAAAAGGGGTTGCATGAAGTGAAAATACAAGACTATGTTGCCAACAAACCTCACTATTTCACCTATACGCCTGAATGATATATAGATCATGGACATTTCAATGTGAAACACTAGGTTAAAGGATTCTTTTCATGTTAATAGTTACGTCAGTCTTTATTTAGTTTTCCAGACTGATCTTTACAACAGAGAATCACAGTGGTTCCTTCGAGCTTTGAAATCCAGCAAATTTTTTTTTTTTGGAAAATGGGAAGGACTTCAGCTGAACTCCACACGATTATAGCTTGTTCACAAGAATACAATTTTGAACATCAAAACTTGATTATTACTTTTCTTAAGTCACGAGCTTTCTGTGGCAAATACCATAAGCATTTAAGAGTGGAATGGAATGGTCTTTTTTGTTATATTCAAAGCAACATTTTGTTTTCCTTAATACAACCCTTTTATTACTGTTTTGAAAGTAGTAAGACAGTAGAGTCCATCAACAGATTGTTCCCATGCTTGCTCATAACTTTTGCAGTAGCTCTGAATCTACTTTCAAGGAATTTACTGCAGAAATGTACAATTTATAGAGCAGAAAGAATGTGAGGCTTAAATCAAGTTCAGTGGAAAAATGCAAGAACAGAAAATGATCTTAAGAAATAATTGAAGCACAGAAGAATCTCAGCTTGTTATATGGTGGCTATGGAAGGGTGCTTCAAACAATATTGAACCTCACTCTTCAAGATGTTTTTCAGTTGCCGGTCAATATTTTAGACTTTGTGTCTTGTACCAGCTGTTTGTGGTTGTGTTTAGCTTTGAACTAGTGTCTTGGGGTGACTTTATCAGGTGTATCCCCTATCATCACTCTATGCCCAGACATGATTCCTGTGCCTTTAAGTTGTGCCTGAGAGAGGAGAGAGAAAGATAAAGGCCAGATGAACTTTTCAAAGCAGTCTGTGCTTCAAGGTCACTACTCCTCTGCGTTTGCTCTGCTGTGGGGAGAAGAGCAGAGGAAGCACACTTCCTGCTTTTCAGCCAGGTTTTTTTTTGGCTCTTGTTCTTCGGAGAGAGATGGAGAGTTAAACCTTGTTTTTTCTGGGACTTTGGTTTTGTTTCCTTCTTTCCTGGACTTGTTCAGAACATCAAAACATCAGAATCCCACTGGGGAACCTTCCACCGGCCTAGAGGGGGGCCCCCACGCCGACCCAGCTCCAAGGAGGAGGAGAGAGACCACACTCACAGAAGGACTCTAAGAATCTTTCAGGTTTTCTCTCCACAGCGAGAGATTTTATTATTTAGCATTATTATTATTTTCCTATGTGTTTTGTTAAATAAATAGGTTTTTTTTTTCTTTCACATTCCTCCAAGGAATATTTCTTTCCTGAACCTTAGTGGGGGAGGGGTGGCAATAACCTGCCTTCCTTTGAGGAGACTTTCCTTTTGGACATTTCCTTGAATTGGCCCAAACCGGCACAACTAGGAAGCCAAACTCTGATAGGTAAGGAAATGTCATGCACATCCTGTGGAAGATCAGTAAGTCACCTGCTGTGGTCCTTTCTCCTGATCCCTCTAAGGTCAAATTTGGAATTCCTGTGAGGAGGACAAGTGAAAGGGAGATTGGATTTGCAGGCTGCAATAAAGTATCTCTCACTGTTTAGAGGACCTTTTTTCAGCAGTTCAGCTGATGCAAAATTCAACATTTTTTTAAAAATAATTGTCTTGGATGATTGTGATGGCCTTCTGTTTCCAAATAATTTTAGCTTTCTTCAGTGGCTTGTATTAAAAGAATTGATGGTTCCAGTTAGACGACGATTTGCTTTAAAAAAGACCACATACAACACGGAATATGATTGCCTGGACCTAGTGAGTATTCTTTATAATCACTGCTCTTTTAGTGGAAGGCTCTGGCTCATGCCTCATCACAGCTGAAGTAAAATACACTAACTAGTACTTTGCACATTTCTAGCAGCACACATCTAAAGAGCTGCAGCGTCCCTGCTGAACTTCACCAATGCAGGCCTTGTGAGAGCATCTCATGTTGGGCAGGAAGAGTGTTCCACTACTGCTTCAGCTTTCACCTGATGAACAGAGTTCTTTCACTAGAAATCAGGGGGTATTTGCACATACAGCCAGATCCCTTTTTTTAAAAGAAGACTCACGCTAATTTGAAGACAACAGATTTACAGATCTTTTGCCATGTACAGGGTCTTTCTGTTAATGCCCCTGTCCCCAGCTTAATATTTGACCCCTATGGGTAAATTATGGGAAATTTCCCAGCAACTTTGGTACTTGGCTGCTTTCCAAGGTCAGCCCACCAAAACTGGGGACCAGGGTTTACCTGTCTGGAGCCAGTGCCGGGCACAGGCATGCAAAGACGGGTGGGAAGAGGCCTGACTGGAACACCAAGTTGGTGAGTTGGAGCTGTGGAGGGAGATGTGCTGGCATGAGGTGGCCATCACATGGTGTGAGCTTAGAGCAGCCCCAGTCAAGGGGTGTCTTACAGCCCATTCCAACGCAGCTCCATCCCGGACATCTACCTCAGGCTCTGTCACTGCCCCTGGCAGGGCTGGCTGCCCTGGGCTGGTCATCCACATCCATGCCAACCCCAAACCAAATGTTTGAGGCAGGTGGCAGAGCCCCAGGGAGTACACAGAGAAGGCCCTGGCATGACTATTCCCTGCCCCATGTTACTGTACATTCAAGCATCCCTTCTTGAAAGCCCCTCTTCTCCCAAATAAAAAATTGCAGCACCTTTGTAACACTCTTAGCATCATGAGATGCCTTTATCATCAGGGTTGAAAGGCTGTGGCATTTAGAACAGGAATGCGCTGACCCTGTTTTGCATGTAAAATATCAATAAATCCCATCTGCCTGAACAGTGTCTGCAACCTGTAGTTTCCATCTCTCTAGGCTGCAAAGGCCGAAGGTGACACAGTAAATACAATTGTTAAAAAGTCTCTCTTCTGTAATTTTACCTATGAGCTTCTGTTGTGATTGTCTACTTAGTGGGATTCACAACCCCCAGAAAAATCTGTATTCACATATTGAAAAATCCACTGACATGCACCTTGTTTAAACAAGTATGGAGTATGAAAATATCAAATCACACTTCCTGGTATATACTTTATAGTTTTTATTATAAAATATAGCAATTTAGGCTACTTTGTTGAAATACTAAAGGAAGATATTAAGAAGAAAATTAATAATGCAACTCAAATATTTTCACCAGAAGCACGACAAGTACATATAGTTTTTGCTGCTGAAAAGCCACTGTATCTGAGAACTTCTACAGCATGGTTGTGAATACAGAATGGTTTGGTAACTCACCTTCTGGTTTTGTGAGAATCATGGAAAAAATCCTCGCTATATTCATTTTGGAGGGCTTTAAATATGCTGCGCTACATAGAGAACTTAATAAAAACAAGAGAAAACAAAACAAAAATTTGCAGTCAGACTTTGGTATATAAAAATTTCCAGGTTCTTTTTGTGCATACAAATCACTTCTGTAAGGAGTTAGAAATTATAAATAGAGTTATTCTTTTAAGAAGAGATTTGGTAGAATCACCCTCCATGTTCAACCCAGGTAATTAACACTGGGTTCTTAAATGTAACCCAGGTGATTAACATAGGGTTCTTAAATCCACCTAAGTTCTTAAGAGTTACATTAAAAAAGTGCCACATTTAAAAAGTGCAGGATCCTGGGGACTTTTGAGAATGAGTGATCATTGAAGTAATTAAATGTGGGATTAGAAGCTTATGGTTAGATATTCAAGTCTGTAAATCTTGGCTTCCGATTAAATACATTCTAAATAATTTCATTGTTATTCACAAATGATAAGTCCTTAAGATGGAGGTATGAAGCAAGTTCCTATTGCCTGTTCCTGAACCAGCTGAAGCTCTGGGAAGTGAAAATTATTTTTGGACAGTGTGTTTTTTTCTCCCCATATGGAGATATGGTGACAGAAAACTGAGTCAATACAACAAAATCTGGCAAAAGCAGTATGAGAAAGAGAAAAGAAGGGACAGAGGGGAAAACAAATTCAGAGAGTGTGGGGAAAGGCAGGCAGTAGAACATCCAGAGTGAAATCCTGTCAAAAGAAAAATACGTTGAATATCTGTCATTGGGTAGCTCTGTGTGTGCAGAGCTTTCGTCAGTAATAGAGGGCACAGACTTCCATTTCAAGTTTGATGCAGCCCTCAGAACTCTTTCCACTAACTTCAGTGAGCTTGGGATTAAGCATTTAGGGGGAAGACTGGTTATGCTTAAACTGAATGCCTTTTTTCTTTTTTTTGAAGAAAGAAGTCTAAATTAAGGAAGAAAGTTTTAGTAAACTCAGAAAACTTGCTGAGCTCTCAAACCCTCAGAATCCCCAGAATTTAGTGTCACCTTTAGACCTTATGCTTAAAAAGGGAGAAAAGTAGCTTATTTTACAATTTAAATGAGTTCAGTAATTGCTCAGGCTGCAAAACGTAACACAAGATGTATTACAAACAAGCCAGCGAAGCAGTTTATTACACCAAAAGTGTGTGGGGGATTAAAAAAAATACAAGGGAATCCCTGATTGCTATTGTGCTTTGGGACTAATAGAGTTCAAAATAGAGTTTCTATGTTTTAATTGTCTGAATCCAGCATATTAGCATTTGAAATACACTGCATTTATAATTTCTGCTGGAAACACAAAAAAAGAAGTAAACAAGACTTTGAAGACAACAGGAATTTAAGAACTTTTTAAAAATATATATATTTCCCATTTCTTTCTGTTTCTGATGTTATAATTCTCTTGTATTTACCAACCTTTTAATGTGGGCAGTTGGAACTTCTGAGATTTCCAGCCATAGTTCTTAAATGTGCCACTCACTCTCACTCCTTGAACGCATCCCATTTCCAATGGAGTCTTGAAGCCCAGATGAAATATTCTCCTATTTACCCATTGCCAACAGGCCTTCTCATTCCTCTCCTTTGTCACACTCTCCTCCAGAGCTGTCACTTACTGCCTGCTTCTGCTGGGTGTTGAGGTATTGGCAATGGGGAGAGGGCTGCAGCCCTGGCCTCTATGAGGAGAGGCCAGAGTTGCTCCATGTGGGAGACAGCTGGTTCCTGTTGGACCCACTGCCGGACACAGCTGAGCCCTTCAGCCACAGGTGGGGCACCTTGGGGAAAACCTATTTAGGAAGATCAAAATGCTGATGAGGGGTGAGTGAAAAAGTGTGAGAAACAGCCTTATGGATCCTAGGAAGGACTGGGGAGGAGATGCTCCAGGTACTAGAACAGAGATTTCCCTGCAGCTCCTGGAAACACCACAGTGGAGCAGGTGGTTCTCTGCAGCCAACTGAGAGGCTGGATATCCCAGAGTGGACATGCACACTGCAAACCATGGAGTGCCGTGTCAAAACAGATATCCACACTGCAGCACCTGGAGGATCCCAGAGATGCCAGAGAAGGTAACAGGCTCTGAAGGAAGCTCCAGCCTGTGGAGTGTCCATGCTGGAGCACTGAAAAACTGTGTGGAGGAAGGAGCATCAGAGATGAACCGACTGAGCTTTATGGAATGACCACAGCCCCCATTCCCCATGCCCTGTGCACCATGTAGAGGGAGAAAGGAGAGGGAATGAAGGAATGAATTTGAGCCTGGGAAAAAGAGTGAAGAGTAGGGGTGAAAATGCTGTTTTAATTTTGTCTTAATCTATCACCATTCAAATCTATTTTAATAGGCAATTTTTTTTTTCCCAAATCAAGTTTGTTTTGCCTGTGATGGTAAATGATAAGTGACCCCCTCTTTTTATTTTGACCCATAAGCTTACTTATTTTTTCCCTTTGTTTTGTTGTGGGAGGGAGTGGGGGAATGAAGGCTGGGTGGGCATCTGGCAGTTGGTCAAGGTCCACCCAACACGCTATTTTACAATCAGATACATAAGCAACATATGTTGGAAAAAACCAAGGATACACATCTTGCAGGAGAACTTGTATGCCCCATTTTAGTCATAGAAAAAATGCAGGAGATACAGATTTTAAATAAAGAAAACAAGTACAGATTGCAGTGTCCATCAACAAAAGCTACATGACATGGGCTCTTGCAATGTATCTCACTGCTGCATTGTCATGTAGCTGCCCACTTTTATAGATCAAGGTCAGGTCTGATTTTGACAACAATTGTGTTGTTGTCCTCCTCGGAGCTTCTTTTAAACTTGAGCATACAGGCATTGCAGCTGCTCTTTCCTGCATCCAGTGAGCTCTGTACATTCATACTTTTCTAGTCATAATCTATCTGCTGCCTCTTACAACATGCTTCCATGAGCTTACCAGTATCCAGCATTCATAATGCTTCCCTCAATCAGAGAACAGTATTTTGCTATCTGTGAGCTTCAGAGTCCACAAGAATCAGTCTACAGCACTCTAGTTCTTTGTTTCCTCATTTCTGCTTTCTGTTTCCCTCATTTTCAGCTAATACTTTAAATTCCTACAGTGACTGAGTACATGATTTTTCTCTTAAGGCATCAGATATTCCATTGCTCCAAAGTACTCTTGTTTAACTGAAAAGCTATTCTGGCTGCTGAGTCTCAAATACTCCTCATCTGGAAAATACATGTCCAGCAGCCCTCATAGCAAAACCAGATTTCCTATTTTCTGAAATGCAAGATGATATGGAAACTGCATTAAATGCAAACATAATTAATAAATTTCTCAATAAATATAATTTTAAGAAATGTAATTCACAGCTGTTCCTACTATCTTTAGAATGTTGTTACTTATCAGCAGGGATGTGGATGTATTTAATGGGAACAGACAAACTAAATTACTTTGAATATTTGTTCTCTCTGACAGTCATAATAAAAATTTTTAAGAGATTTTAATGATCTAAAAGTCCCAAGGTTTGTAGCTAGTTGTAATAACTTGTTCAACATATTCTATCTTTTGTCATATCTCAAATAATTTCAAATCAAACATTACTTTCCAAAATATTTATATTAAATAGCAGGTGAATATGAAAGTTCAAAGGTATTCCACTAAGTTTTGCCAGTTCAAAATGATTTGCTTTTGCAAGTTGTTAGGATACACTCCATCAGTAGACTGAGTACTTCCATAGTATCTCAGTGATTATGTTTCCCAAAGATGCCATAAATAAGCTTAGCCCGAGTATTCCGAATAATTTTTCCATAGCACTTAATTGCAAATGACCAAAACCTATGGTTTGTGTAGGAAATTGCAGCTCCCTTTCTCATCCCCCAAAATATCACTTGCTAACCCCCCATGACAATTCTCAATTACTAAAAATTTCAGTATAGTAATGGTTAAATATTTGATCTTGAAGCTTTTTTTTCCAAATGGAAATTTTCTGTATTTGAACATTAAAATGTTTTGTTTGAATGTATTGAGACGAACTCTGCTACAAGATAATTCAGTCTTGAACTTAATTTTTATTGTAAGCCATATAACTTCACTGGAATTCAGGTGGAGGTTGGCTGTTACTTGATCCACTGACATTCACAAGCCTCTTATGATGGCACTCAACAGGAAACCTGCATTGCATCATGAGTAGTGCAGGCCTGACCTGACTGGAGAAAAGGGAAAGCCTGAATGATTATTATGTGGCACACTGAGAAAATATAATTTAAAAGTCACCCAAACAAGGAAGAAGTATTAATTCAATTTTGGTAATAGGTAGCTGTGAGGTTTTTTTATAAATTTGTATTTCTCACAAGTATAATTAAGAAATTCCAATAGAAAATGCTCAGCAGCTTATATTATTTATATTACTGTTCACCTAGATTTGAAAAGCTGAAAGCATTATCTAAAATTTCATTTTGAAAATGAGACAAATAACAGCAATTAGAATCCCACCCATAAATCCATCCACAAAACAAAAATCCCTGAGGATAACTTTGCAAAATAGTATTTCTTATATGCCAGGTTCCTGGATCATATCTCGGAACATTTTTCTTTGGGAAACACAGTATTTATTTGGGAACAAGAACTATCTATTTATTCTATTAGATTCTTCAGTCACAGTTTAGAACATTTTTAAATTTAGTTCTCCACTAATGATGCCTTTTCTCCCCTGTTGCTCCTCTATTTATGTGTTTCCAATAAGTTTTTGTTGTCTTGGGTCAGCAGAGTCAGCAGTTTGGATCAGATAAACTCCAGTGAAAGTGCTGCAAGGTCTCACTTGAGAGCATTCCCATTTCTCATGGTATAAGAATTATAACTTGTATTTCGTATTGCCTTGGGAGGCCTTGCTGGAATCACTGTTTCTCTGTGAAGTTTCACCCAAAAGCTCTCAGTCTTACATCACTGGTATCACAGCCAGATGCACCTCTCTTTCACTTCATTGCTGATAAACCCCTGCACTTACACCACCAGTCTAAAAGAAATCATATCATGAGGGCCCTCAAAGAGCACAGATACTATAATGGATCTGCTCACCAGAGCACTGGTCCTGCCAGCTCACCTGCCACATAATGTGGGACTGAAATTTGTGCCAGGACAACCTAAGTGCACCTTCCACAGCCTTTTCTTCCTCCTCCCATGGCTGTCATTGATTTATTACCTGCCAAGTTGAAATAGAAACCAAATCTTCAGTGGTCTTTTCCAAAAATTTCAATTCAGCTGAAAGGCATTTGCACACCATCTCACTTTGCCCCCAAAATGCTACCAGTGGTTTCTTGCTTCATGGAACCTCGGACAGGAACAGCTCTGGACCGCTCTTCTCTTTGCATGCCAGCTGTTATGATCCAATTACTAAGGTTCTTAGAAATACCTCTGCCCAAATTAAGGTGCAAACAAGACCATATGCCAGTCAATAGTATGGGTTTTATTTGGTAGTAAATGTGAGAGAGAGAGAAAGAGAAAAGAGAGGAAGGGAGAAATAGGGAAGGGGGTGGGGGGACAGAGAGGGGCAGAGACAGGACAAAAAAGAATGTCACTGCTCCATGGGTCCCACTGGTGTCCTGATGATCCTCTCCAGCTGGTCTTCTTGGTGGTGAAGGTCCCCCCGAAAAGCACTGAATCCCATGGGTTAATACACCCTCGAGCCAGGTAGCAATGTCCAGGCATGTCCCCCTGGGGGAAGGGGGCAGTCTCTTACAGCAGACTCTGGGTCTGATGCATCACGGGCAGTCCTGTGGTGCAAAGCCTCTGGGGAGCACTTTAGGGGTCTTTGATGGATTATGGCACCCCCTCAGCTGCCTCTCACGTGAAAGTCCCATGGATGTGACCTGTCGGGTTGGGGGTTCCACAGCTGAGCCAGTTTGTGTAGTGGAGGATGGGTGTTCAGTGCCTCTGACCAGAGGTTATGCCACACACCCAAAACCTCCTCCTCCCCCTTCATTTGGGGGAAGTCTGTGTAAACCTGCTTCTGTGAACTGTGCTCTGCTTCCATCCCAGACTCAGCCAGGGATGATTCTCAGCAGTTGGTGGCTTTGGCCTTTTGCGGATGCATTCCTTTCCCTCAGCCTGAGATGACTGAACAATGGGTTTCTTTTTATCTTATCAGCAGTCTGACTTTCCATCCAAAGTCCCAGTTTTCAGGGAGGCTTCTTTGGTTGTAGCTTCTTTATAATGAACAAAACTTTATATCAATGTTTGAGGCATGAACTATTTTCAGTCTCTGACACCAGCATGAATTATTATGGAAGCTTCTGGGCTTCAAGGTTTGAGATGTTATTAGTGGACATAAATTGAAATCTTATGCTTTCATTTCAGACCTAAATTAGATTTAGGCAACGAAGGAAGACAGGAAATACAGTTTCCTACATATGTGCTCTGTGCCATTTGCTCTCTGTACCTGGCCTTGACCTCTGAAACAATCCAAACTGGCTAAAGCTGAATGGACCAGTTGCCTCCTATAGTTTTCAGCTGATGTGTTTTCATATTATATATTATATATGATCAATTTCTGTCATACTTAAAACTTGCTCTAATATTCAGTTTGCTTTCACATAATGCTTGCAAAATTGTAGCTTTTCACTCTAGAAAAGTGTTAAAGACCTTCATGTTGCAGAGCTTTATGGTTTTAATTCTCCTGGTCTAAATGCTGCAGTCCTTTCGACCTACTTCCTCATTTCTTCAGATTTTCTATCTCTTTGTGTCCAACCTCAAAATTATTTATATTTATCATCAGTTTTTGAATTTTCAGAATCTGGATTCCTCTTCTCAGTTCCTGGATTCTGCCTGAAAAATATTCTGAAATTACCCCCTTATCAAGAGTTTTCAGTCCTGCTATTAGATGTCGTTGTACAAAAAAGATAAGTATCCATCTAAGCAGAAAGTGAAATAAAAAGTCCTTTTCAGTCTGGAGGAAAATTATTTAATCAGAAGTGAATTGTGTTTCACCTAAAGAGACTCACTCTGGTTCTCTTAAAACACTTTTCTATAGCTGATTTCTCAGAACACTTTAGGGAAAGAACATAGACATTTCTCTCAGACAATACCATGCAATTGCTGTGATTAATAGTGTGATGTGGTATTAGAAAAAAGAAAAAAAAGCAGTGTGATAAAAATTTTAGGAAAGTACACAATCACACAGAATTTGAGTTGGAAATAGGTTTACACTTGGTATTTAAATATTTCCTCATACCTTTTGCATTTTTACTACTTTAGCACAGGTGTATATTCCACTCATAAAAAACCTACAAAAAAAAAAAGAGAAAAATCAGATCTAATTAACTTATGAGTCTTTTGGAGGGGGAAATTATTTTACAGTGTGACATGATAAATAGAGTAGTAACCCAGAAAACATGGTCTTGTGTATTTTTCTGTGCAGATAAATGATGAGAATGATATTTTTTTCCCACATATGTAATAAAATACCTGCATTAATTCATGTTGACATACATTACTGGGAACAAACGAAAATCTTAATCTTGTGGGAAATGAGCAGACATAACTCACAGCATGTCTGCCAGCTTTAATCTAATTTGAATACCATCTTTGTTAGCAGTCCCTTGGGACACACAATTTCAAGCTATCCATTCTGGGTTAAAATAAATAGGGGTAGGTTTTGAATCATGTTCTCTGTTTTTCTGCTTCCAGCATACAGAGGAATATGTCTTAGAAATGAGTTTGTGTAAGATAAATATTTGAGAGCACAGTTGTGTGTTCAGTTCCGGAAATTAAATATGAAGAACACATCCCATGAATAGTTCTGTCTGAAGGAGCAACTTCAGCTCATGTATATCTCTTTGCAGCAAGCAGTTCTAGCATTATACCTGTGGAAAACTGCAGATGTCAGAATTATTTACTCTTTTGCAAAGCTTCCCAGTAAACCACCCCCGGAGCTAGCCCACCCAACTTTCAGTGCCAAACCCAACACAGCAAGAAACTCAGGTTATTAGAGAAAATGGCAGAACACCAGAGAGAATCACAGATGCACAGTGCTGAAAAGGACCTCAGGTGTTCCTCTTGTTCATCCTGTTGCCCAAGGCATTATCAACTCTGCCAGTGTCACTCTTGGCAAATGCTGTTCCAGTGTCTTCTTAAAGACCTTCACTGACCAGAGCTTTCCCAGGCAATCCTGCATATGATAATGGTGGGAGGTCTTTCCTCCCACACACCTCACAACAGCCACTTTGAACCTGCTTTGCTGCATTTAAACTCATTACTTTTTGGCCTACTGTGACCTCTGAGTTATCTCCAATTAGTACCCATCCATTATCTGAAAGAGTGCTCTACTTCAGCTGAAGCACTGTCAGTGATAAACAAAACAGGGTTGCTCCGTGCTCTGATTTATACACCCTGATAATATGTTTGCCTTTTAAACAACAGTGTGAAACTCCTTCAGTTCATGGTGCTCCATAACGTCTTCAGATCCATTTTTGAGCAGGATTCCTCCAGCTAGTTGGCTTCCATCCTATATCTGTAACAGCTTATTGTTTCTGTTCAGATGTTTTACTCGTCATTTGCCCGTACTGTTCTCCTAGATCATATCTTCATGCCATTTAAGATTTAATGAGCGTGTTTCTCGTTGCAGCATTCAGGTATTAGTAAAACTTGAGGACAAAAACAGTAAGAGAACTCACATGACTCCCCTTAACATATCCTTCCACACTACGTAGTCAACTGGTTTTGCACCCTCCTTGTAAGAATTTCACCAAGACTATGTTTCTTATGTAATTTATGTGTAGGTCATGTGAGGATATCAATATTGTTATTAAAGCCAAGACGGAAGACCTCAGTGACTTCTTTCCTCTCTGTCCACCCTGACATCCTATGCAGCAGGAAACCAGCTTAGATGACAAAATTTATACTTAGAAAGAAACCAAACCTGTTGTCGTGTTGCCTGCCATCGGCATGTCACTTCTTCCTCATTTTCCAGATGGCTGCAAACATTTTATTTTATCATCTCCTTAAGAAATATTGTGGAAAGATACCATCCTAATTCTGTTAGTCACTTGATCGCAGATGGCTTGTTTAGTGGTAAAAAAGGGCATGAAACACCTTCATGCTCAAATTCACCTACAAGCTATTTGAGCAGAGTAGAGTAGACCTTGCGCTTTCTTTTACAGTTAACAGAGAAAATGAAAAAACTGTTTCCAAGTATTATACTAAGTCAATAATAGAATGAGCACTTTTTTCCCCCAAAGTAGTTGTTTGATAGTTGTACCTCATTTCATACCCTTTTTTGCATTTCTGTTTTTTGTTTGGTTTTTTATTTCTTTGTTTATTTCCCCCTTGTGATTAGATATTCCTGCTGCTTTTTTAAATTTAATTTTTGGTATGATATCTACCATCCACCTATCTTTAAAATTCCTTCTTTGAGGTGGAATCAATGAGAGTTTTGTACTTTAACCAAGTTTATCTCTTATAACACTTCTTATGTCTCTGCCTAGGTTAAATTATGACTCTTGTATTTTTCCTTTAGTCTTTGCTTTATCTCTTAATCCTTGTTCTAATTAGACAGTGACTACAATTTCTCTCTCAGCATTGAAGTCTACCTAATATTTTATATAACACCTTCTCTCCCTCGTGATTTCAATAGACACAGTTCTGTGGTTACTCTTTGTCCTTCTGAAAAAATTGTATTTTTTAGTATAAGTCTTTCAGTCCCTTTTCCTGTATGCTGTTCATCAGCATACATAAATAAATAATCTGACCTCTAATTTCCTTTTTCTTGTCTTTTGGTCTTATTCTGAATAATCCTCACCTCCTCCCACTCAAGAAATCTTGATACTCTTATTCAAATTTCTCTTTTTATTCCTAGTTATGGACTTCTGTCACTCACACTGTCTTTTCCCCTCCAATCTCTGTTTAAAGCTTTTCTTAATAAATAAGTAGTAGCCTTATAGAAAATAGACTGTTTTCTGTGTTGGTGGGGTATTCTTTCCATGTACAAGAGTATGTGGAATATCATTCTGGTGGACACGGGAGACAAAGGTGTCCTGGTGTCCTGGAATATGTGTATTACTCCAGAATACCTAGATTCCAAAACCTTTGTAATCTTTAACTAGGAAAACACATATTCCATACAAGCCTCCTGCCTTCCCGGATTTATACCCATTTTTGATCCATGAGAGACTGGTCCCTGGAAGAAACTATATGGCACAAATAGAAGGGCTCATGGAGTTGTGATCACTGTGAGAGATGAACTTCACCCATTTTATAATAATTTGTAGGAGCTGAGTTCTTTGGAATCAGAACGCTCCAGATGTCAGCTGGAGTAGGCAGATGAGGCCTTTAGGAGGAAATTGCCAACCTCAGCTACTTTTTTCCTTTCTCTTTGGAATGGAGGCTGTGAATATTACAGATCTGAGTGTCTTTTATTCCACTTCCTATGACATTTGACCACCACTTGCTGTTAGAACACTGTCCTGTTCTTGACCNAGTTTCCAGCTGAGACCAGCAGCCAGCTTGTCCCTGACAGAAAGGACATTTCATAGCTGGTGCTGTTATGGACCCTGACCTCCAAATCTTCCGCAGATTCTGGTCAATGCTGTCGTGGCACAGGTGGTCTCTGCATTTTAACAAGCAAGAGATAAGATAACAAGAGTGAATGAATAGCACAGCTGTGTGGGGTTTTTTCACCCTAGAATTTTAATAAAATAGGAAGTACAAAAACACAAAAGCTCCAACAGTGAAAGAATTAGCTAACACCCCTCCCAACAAACACACACAAATTTCTGCATGTTTATTCCAATTGCTATTGAAAAGCAAATGACCAGCCTGTCTCTTATTCCGTCTCTTCCAGGACATAAAACAACAGTTTAGGAATGGTCAGCTCCTCTCCATTTGAGTTCAGTTGTTAGCCTTTGAGACTGCTGCAATGCTGACACAGCAGAATAATAAAATAAAGGGGGAAACTTGGCCACTTAGTGAGGCTGAGTCCTTTGAGGAACCGAGACACAAACTCCTGAAAATGCTCTGGACCTTAATTGCCATTACCCGGAATTGACAACTTTGATGGTCAGACCTTCATGACTCAAAATGTTATGTGCTCTAAAAAATGTCACTGGGTCTCAGTGACAGACAGAATTTGATTTCTGAAGTTTCCAAGTCCAGTGGAAAATATGGGAAACGGTGAGAACTATTGTAAATCAATAGTGTCATAATTCAAATCTTAATATTTGCAGACCTTTTTGAAAATCTTGATGAGGCCTAACCTCATGGTTCTTGGTCTTTTATGAGAACTTACATGCTCAAGTTAAAAAAGCAAAAGTATTGGATCTTTTTCCAGTTGTGGCTATCATTACACTAACCGTAAAAATGTTAATTCCAGCAAAATTTCAGTCTGTCTTCTAAATAATGCAAAATACCAGCTGTATGCTGTGCAGTGTAATTCATCAGCTATGAGGATGATTATGCCTTTGAGCACTTTTCTCCCATGAACTCTTCCTTTCAGAAATAGTCAGAAATCAGTACATGTGCATAATAGATCATTAAAGAAATATTCTAAAAATGAAAGAAACATGAATTCCAAAGAATGCACTTATGTCACTTTGACAATACATGAAGGGTCTAATAAAATCTTTTTCAGATTCTAACTTACTCTGTGATAACATAGGTCATAACATAAGCTGAACTGAGTGAATTGCTATATAAAAGAAAAACCTCCCTCATTCTAATGATTTTCATAGATTCAGAATGATTGTTTGTTTCCTTGGTTTTAAGAATTACTTTTTTTCTGTATTAAACATGTAGTTTTTGAGTGAAGTTAAAAGAAGTCATATAAACTTATTGAAAAACAGCAAAATTATGACATTTTGAGACCAATTTTTCTGACATGCACAAACCAGTCCAAAGTTTGAATGGTTTTTTTGAGCCTAATTTAATAACATATTATAATGAAATCATTGTAGGCACAGCGACCTTTATAAATATGAGAAAGGTATCTTTTATTTGTTGGAGTAATAGGTACTGCACTGTATGTGAACAAGATAATCTGTGGGTTTTTTTCCTGTCAGAGATATCATCTCTCTCTCTCATTGAGTCAGACATAGAAGTCATATATTGCATGCATTTTTTGGATGAAGCATATATTGCATGCATTTTTTGGATGAAGCATATATGTAATATTTTAAAGACCAAACATCTGTAGCTCCAAAATCAGATTCTATCAAGTTACTAGACTTGGTATATGTAACCTACCTTTTCACATCAGTCTCCAAGATATAAGAGTTAGGAATATTTCTCTCCTGCTACAATGACAAAATCATGGCAAACTCAATGAGACTGTATTTAGTAAAACAGGTCACACTTCAAAACACAGCTACAGTACATAATGGATTTACCACGAAAAGACAATTTGCAATACCCAGATTTCCAATTTTTATACATTCAAGACAACTGTGAATGAAAATTAAACACTCACTGTATGTAATCTTGGAATTTGCATGAATTTATGCTTAAAAGCTGAACAGTAGCATCTCCAAGATGAAGCCTGTAATTATAAAAGTATTAGTAGTGAGTTAATTTGAAACATGCCTTTCCCACAAAAGAATTTTCTAAGCTCTTGAGGAGCAAAATTAAATTTCCAGCCACTCTTTCATTTGCATTTCCATACTCTGACAGTTTCCATAATTGGATTATTTCTAAAATAAAGAAGACAATCATATTTTATTTAAACAATGGGAAGTAGAAAGACTTAGAAATATCTACTTTAGAAAGTCTACAGTAGCAAACTGAAAATAAAAACCAGCTTTCAGTTCCAATTTTCTAAGAAAATTCTCTGTAGATAAATGTTATCTGTTTAATGGAATTTACTTAAAAAGATGTTTGCATTCTAGTAAACTTACTTTGGAACAAGGTGTCTCATAGTGTTCAGCACTTCCAGGTCTTTTCAGAGTATATGTCATAAAAAATAGAATGTTTGAGGATGAGTGGCCAGAAAGCCATATCAGGGTGTTTTGACATTTGGGCCTCTTTGGCCCACTGTACCACTAACTCCAACCGGTTGCTTCCATTCCCTTTGGTCTGCTGCTTATGGCAGCCATCCTGCAGTTCTGGATGCTCAAACAGCTCCAGCACAGATATTATTCAAGAGCTGGTTTCTCTTCCCCACATTTTCACTGATTTCTGATACAACAATGAGTCTTTTGGCTCATCCCATTTCGTTGTGCAGACCTGGATTATAATCCAAGTCATGCAAGATGATAAGACCTATTTTGTGGTACTTTCTAAAAGAGTAAGTAAATTTTTTGAACTATACATTGTTTTACAAATGGAAACATTTTTTAAAAAAGAAGTGAGTTGAGATAAAAGAAAAAAAGTGAATGAAAACAAAAAAGAAGCTAAGTTTCGCAATGAGGGAGGTCTCAGAGCACTGAACACCTAGCAGACTTTGAAGCTGCTCTCACTAGTTTCTCCATATAAACAGGAAAGAGCAAAATACTCAAAGATATTTACAGCATTCCAGAAAGCTTCTAGCTAGACTGATCTTAAAATCCCTCAGGGATGGAAACCATAAACTCCTTAGCTCACCTATTGTAGCTAGGAGTCTTGCTGTAATGGTGGCATAATATTTACATTTTAGCTCTTAAATTCTCAAGTTCTGAGGATCATTATAATTTAAATATGGTTGAAATAAATTAAGTTGAATGAGAAACTTGATTTCTTTCTTTTCCTCATTAGTTCTGCATGTTAAAATATGACCATCTAAATAATGCGGAGAGCTCACTCTGACCAGGGGATATTCAGAAGGGCTTTGGCTTGAATGTGTCTGAAAGTTGCATTTCCACGTTACACAGAAAACATATAGATTTACAAGGACTACTTATTTGAGAAAGGAGCACCTTGACTATAGTGACAATTCCTGGACTCTAATTTAGAAATAAGAGGGATAGAATTGTTTTTTTCTCCAGAGGTTTGCCATTCGTTTGCATAATTAACACAAATGTAATGACAACAGGAGGATGTTACATTTTATTCTTGGCCTTCCCTCAGCCCTTCAGTCTCATACGTGATCAGAGCTTTTCTTGCAGATGATATTTTTGCAAGCAATACTGTGCTACTGGACAACCTTTTAAGCAGGAGACGTAACATTAAGGGCTGAATTTGGTTCAGCTTCTCTGTGTTATAAACATATTTATTTAACGTTATGTCTTACATAGTGGGAGTCCCAACACTACATTAGTCATGGCAGGAATGGCCAGCATTTTTGCCATGGCGAAGTAACACCCCATCAGTTCTACCCTGGGACTGCACTCTGCAGAAACACAAATATGCTGGCCATCATAATGGATTGGATGGATGGATGGATGGATGGATGGATGGATGGATGGATGGATGGATGGATGGGTGGATGGATGGACAGATGGATGGACAGATGGATGGATTCAATGGATTATAAGGTAGACAGTCAAGCAGAGGATCACAGAAGAAAATGTTGAGAGTCCATGGCATGCAGATGCTACAACAGGGGAAAATGATCTAATGGGTAATGGTATGAGATGAATGAAATTTAAGTGACATGTAGATGGTAAATGTCAGCTATATGTTTATATTAGGAAACATATTGCAAAGAATCCTCTCTCTATGGCAGGTATAAGAAACTAATCTGATATTAAATGATCCAGACTTCTTGGAATCAACATGGAGTACGGTGTTCCTTGTCCCTTTGATATGAAGTCAATCAGTTGTTACATCCCATTCAATTACTATTGAGCTGAAGTCAGTGAGTTAGTCTTAATCGGGTATAATTTTCATTTTTGTTAAACTAAGTAGACTTCTCACTGTGTAACATTTTCTTCAGCCCTAGATTAATTTTTCTTCCTGTTTTTACACAATTTTCTGTGATTTTTGAAAGTAGGGACAATTGGGAAAAAACCTGCAACAAACCAAACCAACAATACCATAATTCCAAAAGAGGTTAGGGGAAAATTGAGTAGCTGTTCTACATTAGTGAGCTGCAATGTGCCAGTGCTAGGCGTGCATGGACTGTTGACTATGTCATTTTTGGAGAGAACAAATTGACATTTAAATTCTGTTCTCTCAATGACAAAATAATTCCTGGATTCCTATTTAATTATTTGATATTGGAGAGAGATACAGGGAGAGAAGTGGTTACTGATAGAGGTCCTCTCATAAGGATGTGCATACACACCTCTGCAGCATATGCATATTGTGTGGGAGGTGCTGTCCAACTGCAGCTAACTCATTAGTTCTGGATAAGAGAGAGGCTAAAAAGCTAGGTCTGCTCATCCATTCCTGAACTTTGAGGGCTGTATGTTCAGTTTCTGCTCAAAATGGTTTTTCTGGTCAGTTTCTTGAGGAAAATAATGAAAATTAAGTGGTGCTTGCCACCCTTTTAATGTCTTTTTATTGCCACTACAAAATTTATTTCTCCTTTTTTAAGTAATGAAAATCAAAGTTCCCAACAAGATAGATTTTTTTTAAGATTAGTTTAGTGATTTCAGTGCTCAAATATGAAACGAGTTTTAAGTTTGCGTCTTTAAATTTTTTTCTCTCATTTACAGCTTTGCCTAAAGGGTCTTGTGAACAAGTTATTTTGTTTTATCTCAGGGCATGGTAATAAATCAATGAAAAATAATACAAGAATTACTATTTTAAAGAAAAAAGGGTAATAATATTTTTTCCACATCTGCACCAATGATTTTATTACACCTCATTACTATGCAATGCCATCCCTGCATGCTTTTGTAAATAATGCTGTTTGAAATATTCTTGATGTTAATCAAAACACTTGTCTTGTTCATGTCTCTCGCAGGAAGCATTCATGATTGGAAATAGCTTTAAATTTTGACCATACCTCTTATTATTTTCCTCTTTATCTTCCTCTCTTTTCTTCCTGTCACAGCACACACACACAAAAGAATTGTACAGGATTTTGAGATGAAAAGACAGAATCATGAGCAAACTGGATAAGACAAGTTCTATATGTAATTTAAAAAGACACAGCTATATTTGCAAAATAAATACTTGTATTCACATGTGTTTTGCCCAAACAAAACCTGAATACAAGGCATGACAGACCAAGTGAAATAATAAAGGAGGTACATATGACACTTACAGAAAGTCTGATGTTCATCCAGCATGTCAGAAGTAAGAAATTGAAATATAACAGATCTGATCAGCTTATTTAAATACTGCTCATGGTAATTAGCAGTTTGACATTATTTTCTGAGAGACACTGTACCTACCAGCAGCAGTACAATGGAAAAAAACCCCATGCAAACCTCCAGGGAAGTAACATGTTGTCAAAAAGGAAAAAGGACATATAGATAACATTAATTCCTACTCATGGAAAGAAGACATTAACGTTCAATTCCTACATCTCCTAAAAACAAAAACATAAAAGAGAAAATATTCTAGATTTTTTTTTAGTCTTGACTGATATGACTTATCTTCACCCTTTGAAATACTATTTTATTACATTTATATATAAAACCCCTACACACTTTTTAGAAAGAAAATTAAGACTTTTCTGTGCCAATCTTTTGTTATCTTTACACCCTTCAGAGCTGTAACCTTATTAGTGATTGCTTATGGAATTACTTTACAGCACTGCTCAGCAAAACAGGATGCACGACTAAAATTACTTATGAGGGAGATAAGAAAATCATAACTCGCTTGATGCAAGAAGTTATTGGCTTAATGTGGTGTCCTACTGTTGACTTTTCTTTAATATTATGTCACCAGTGTTTCCCAAACCAAATGACATTTCCCTATATGTACCAGACAGCCGTGAGTGTTGGTAGGACAGGCAGCATGGTAAAGCAAGAAAAAAATTACTTCTCCCATTACTCCCTGTTTTTCCTTTTAAAACATAACTTTCTATAGTCAACATTCCTGTGTTGTGCAGCAGAAAAATCAATATGGGACCAAAACTCTTTAGCTTAATGGAAAATTCTATTTCTTGGCAATTTTTTTGAAATATTGCTTAGAATTTAAATATTGTATGGGATGGAAGTCCCTTCTTCTGGCTGCTTCTAACTTCCCTCATTTATCATTCATTCAGAGCAAGGAGGTAATAGGCAGGAAATGCAGTCTTGTAGTTCAGGGTCCAAAGAACAATGTATTTTGAATCTAAACACACTGAAATGTGTGCAACACCTCTTAAATTGTTTTTACAGCTCTGCATAGCCCACAGTGATTTGGAAAAAAAAAAAAGAATATTCAGCATGCTGTATTTACAGTGAACCTCTAGGAAAGCCATTCGTCCATTTCTTTTCAGTAATTCACTAAGAAAAGTGACCATAATCAGATCTCTTTTATTTCAAAAAAGTAGTTACTTGGCAACTGTGACTGTGATTCTAGACTGCAGGATATATGTGTATTTTAGGTGATTTCCCCAGGTGCTCAGCAATATGTTTTTATTTTCTGAGTGAGACCTGGGATTGCAAAAGTATTTCCTGTGGAAATAAATTCAATTCATCCCTGTTCTTCTGCCAAAGGATACCATAAATTGCTCATATGGTTATTGTGTTCTCAAGAGCAATATATGGAACAATATATGCAGTGTTTCACTTTAAATGTGAACTTAACATCAGAAAAGTGCTCACTGCTGCCTCTACTAGGGCAGAAAGTTACTGATAGTTGAGTTGGAGTACTGATTAGACACTGAATATGAAATTCAACAAATCTTCTACAGGAAATAATGTACCCTTGATTCTGCCACCCTTCCTCCACTCTGTTGTAACTTGTACAATAAGCAGCACCACTGAAAGATATAGATAAACACTCTGGTGCATATATTACTCAATCTATTTAAGTGGCTGAACTGGGACTTCAATAAATAGCAATGAATTATAAAACATAAATTTCTTTGTTAAAAAAAAAATTAAAAATTCAGGCTTCTGTGTATTTTTTCTTACTCCACTCAGCCTCTTTTATTAGATGTATTTGTGGCTTGGGTGTAGGATGGACAGAGTGTGCAGAAGTACTGTCAGAGTTTAGCTAACTCTAGCCCAGACTGTAATTTTGTTACTATAATAGGGCTGAAAGTTTTTTGCTAGATTTATTTAGTGTAGTTTTTGTTTTTTTTTTAAATCAGCATAAAGTATTTAAGAGCATTTTCATCATACCATTTATCTTTGCGTCTTGCATGAGAGATGTGCAGAGGTACCAGCAAGACAAAAGCATGACTACTTCAAAACTACGTACATATTCTTAATTTCATACAGAAGGGACCTGAAGAGGCACTCAAAATATTGAATGTCCAGTATTGAAAGAAAACAGGATGCAAGGTAAACATGATGTATTATCACTTCAGGATTAGTGCATTTCAAATGTTACTAGTCAACAAGCTGTGAAGAAAAGGAACACCAAGCTCTCCAAAAGACATCTCACTTACTGCCCTAATACTTAGATAGATGAGCATCTCAGGGGAAATTATGGAAAAGCACTTCTGGGAGTTTTTCATTTGCAGTAGAATGGAGTGACTACTTTACTATTACTTGACCATTCTGTTTCAAGTTGCCCAAACAAGCAGTCCTCTTATGTTGTAGTATATTGTATATCACCATAAAAGTACTAGTGTATATATATGTGTACATTCTTAAACAAATATCAGTCATAACATCCTAGTTAAAAACATTATCTATTCTGTGCAGGTAAATAACATGTCTTTCACAATTTAATCTTGTTTACAAAATTTGTCACAGGGTTTGAGTGCTGTTTTCTTGCTTCCTGTAAGATCCTGATTTTTGCTAGTGGTCAAGGTATCCATTTTAGAGTTTTGTCATATTTTTGTCAACATCTGTGTCATGGTCTTGACCACATCAATTCATTCATTGAACTTCAGTTTTCTTATCTGTAAAATATGTCTAACAAACCCTGCAGTTTTCAAAGCTTAATCATAGCTTTGGAAGTAAGACAAGTGCAAAATTTTAATTTTTACTTAGAAATTTTGACGTTAAATCTGTGTTCAGTAATTCATAAAGTCAGAAGGAACTAGGAGAACTTTGGTCTTAACTCGTATAATACAAGGTATAAGAGTTCATCTAGATACTTTTTGATTGTGTTCCTTGTTTTAAATTTACCTACCCTGTCCTGTGCTGCTTTGGGTCTGTTAACCTAGTTTTTTGGTTTAGCACCCTGGATTTTTTTCTTGTCACATTTTTGTTTTGCTGACTTCAAGGGCCATTATGTTTCTGTGTTTTCTCCCTGTAGTTTACCTTACTTTTTGTATGTAAGGTATTCTATTTGATAAACCCTCTGGAGGCAGACTTAATGTATCAAATTCCTCTTCCCTGCAAGTGTTCAAGACCAGGTTGGATGGGGCCCTAAGTAACCTGGTCTAGTGGAAGGTGTCCCTGCCCATGGCAGGGGTCAGAACTGGATGGTCCTTAAGGTCTCTTCCAACCCAGGTTCTATGACTCTACGATAAAACACAAAATGGTTCATCGTGTGCTATAGTTTCAAGGTTTTTTGTGATGTGATGCTGATAAGAGGGACCAACCCAAAAGTTAGATAGATCAGGATGAGACAAGGTTGTTGAAGTTTTTCCCTCATTCTGTACTGCTTTCTTTCTGTTCTGCCTGTGCTACCTCTCAGGGTCAAATATTATCTCAGACATGTTCAGATAAGGTTTTGTTTGGCTGGCTTTGTGTTTAGTTTAGTTTGTTTAGTTTGTTTGTGGTTTTGGGGTTTTTCCTTGTTTTGTTTTTTTTTTTTTTTAACTTGAGATTTGAATGATTTCATTCATTCATTCACTTGTAATGTTAGATGCTTTTGGCTCCATATATAAAATGAAGAGTATATTAAAATATGTGTCAAAATCTCAGGATAATGATTGGACCAGGATTTTGCCAAGGAGCCTACCTGTGCATAGCTCTGAGGGAACCTTAAAAATTAATGAACATGAAACACCTTTAAATAAGTGACTTATCTTTAAATATGGAAGGAATCTAAGTCACTGAGATATCTTCAGCATTGATCATGTAAAGAATGGATGTATTGCACAGATACATGTGTGTGTGTACACCTGTGTCTACACTCCTTTGTATTTGACAGTTAGTCTTTTGAGCTGGGGGATGAAAACAGCTGTAGATTGCTAAATTCTTCACTTTATAAAGGTGACCTTTAATTAATACAGAAGGGATGTCATGTAAAGAAGACAGTGCTAGAGCCTATTTCCTATAGAGGGTGAAAAAGCTGATCAGTGTGTCAAAATGGTTCTTTACATCCATGAAGCTAAATATTGAGAAATAACCCAAATTTATTATCCATATTTCTAAAATACTGTAGGCAGCTGGCAGATTCATTCCAAGGCAGAGCAGAAAAAGGAAAATTTGGTGCAGATTTGATAGACGTGGTGTGCAGCACATTTCAGGCACATTTCACCTGGCAGTATAATCATAACGCTCACCCCTCCCCAAATTACTTTCAGACAGAAGAATCAAGTTTTGCTCTCCATGATAAAATATCCTTTTTTTACAACATCTGAAACATAGACAAGGTCGTCAGGCAGCACAGCATGATTCTGAGACATGGACAATGAAACTTTATAAATTCTGTGCTGAGGACTATAAACCTTTGGAAAGAATTGGAAGGGAGAAAGGAGTAAAAAACCTTACAAAATGAAAGTGCCACCTACAAAAAAGGGTTTCAATTTTTTTTTTTTTTTTTGGTATTGTCTGTCAGAGGTGAGACATTGTGTCTGGTTATAAGTATATAAATATAAACATGTAAAGGCCACATAGATAACCTCACCTACACTACAGGAATATTCCTAGACTTCCTTATTTCTTAACCCCTCACTGCTGCCCATCACTATTGTCTCTCAACACTTTAAATGCACATCTTTCTCCTATCATTCTTTCCCCAAAATTTAGGTGGTCAGACTTGTGCAATCTACACCATTGCTTTTCTATCTGATATTTTTTGCAGTGTTGTTTTATCAGTATGGAGAAGAAGAATGGAAATCAGGACTGTGTATGTAACTCGTGTTCCCTGACATGACTTAGTGAAGACAGTACCGCTGTCATCTTTTTAGCCTTGATAATCCTGAGCCCACACCAGAAGTACTAAAGAGCTTTTATGCCTTGCTAATGGGGCTGTTTGATTGTTTCTGCTGCTGGCATCATTCTTGATGCCGTGTGGTGACTTTTCCTTGGCAGAGGTTTATAAAAGGGCTGGGTGATCAGACACAATTGGTTGGGTTTCTCTGCCTCTGTTCTGGCTCCAGTTCTTATCTGTGTGTTTGAGATCTCTGCCCTGAAACAAATCCCACAGACACAGCCGCAAAGAATACTGAAGGATGTAGTTCCCCCAAAAGGAGAAAACCAGGCTTATTTATGAAGTTTAAATTTTTCACAAAACAGATACTGATATGCCAAATGCACAATGAACTAACAAGCCAGTCTGCCAGATTCAATCCTGATCAAGGCAATTTGTAAGGGAGGGCTTGTGCAGAAACTTGTGCTGTCAGTTTCATGGAACTACTGAAAGCAATGGTAGCTTCAGGTCTCATTTCAGTGGGCAGAAGTTATTCTCTTTGTGTTAGTTGGGGTAAAGAATGTGTTGGATTTCCCACAGAAACTTATGTAACAAGATACTCTCCGTTTGCTTCTAATTATATGTAACTTTCCCCTAAATAAGAGATATAAGTGCTAAATCTATCATTCAAGGACATTATGTGAATTAGCAATGCTCTCTGGAGATTTTTGGGCTATAAAACCACACAAAAATGTAGTTCTCTATACCAGCTGTTTTCATCTGTGAAAAGCATGAAACCAAGAATACTTTTGTCACTAAATGAATCACAAAACTAAAATTTGTTGAAAGCTGCCAATAGTCCACAGTTTTTTTCATTTGCTCAAGTTTCTTAATGAATACTGTAAAAGGGGAAACTTAGAGAAAAGAAAGGTAAACTACAGGGGAGTGGTGGATGCATTGGGAACTTGTATTGGTGCTGTATCAACAGTTCCTGAGTGTAGTGCTAGAGAGTATGAAAAGGGAGAATATATAGATTGTAGGTGAAAGTAGAAGAGCAAATAAGGCTGTAGAAAAAGCCTTACAAAAGAAAGCAAATAAGAGATACAGTTAAAGAAACAACAATCTAAAGCAAATGCAATAGAAAAGCCAGTAAATCGATTCAAATGCAAGATGGGAAGATAGGAGGGGAAGAACAGAGGAAAGTCTGGGCACTCTATTCAGTTCCTCAGATGTTTTGGAACCAATCATTCTATATCTTCTTTCCCATCATTTTGCACCTGAACATTATGAAAGAACAGGATAAAAGAACAAAGAAAAAAGTAAACTTTGACAACCGTCCTTAATGGCAACCCTGTCTTCTAAAACTACAGCAGGCCCAATTAAGGTATCAGCGCTTTTCAACCAGTTTCTTGCCCATCATTCTTTGTTTTCTTACCTACTGAACTCTATGTTTTCTTGCATTTTTTTGCTTGCTGTAATTTTCTTACCTTTGAGCTTTTTTCTGTAACTACCTTTCAGATTCAGTCAGCTAAGCACGGCTATTTTCAATAATTTCAGTATATATTCATTATCAGACTTCTGTTTTAACTTGCACTCATGGTATGAAAGTAAGAACTGGTGTGCTGGTTATTTACTCAGCCAAAGTCCAGTTCCTTCATTGTAGTGATAAGCTACTTATTTCCCATTATGATAGATCATCCACCTGGAAGGAGAATTATTTTTCTAATAAGAAAGTTAAGAACTAGGTTCACCGCCATAGTTATATAAAACCATCTACTTTAAAAAATCTGCCAAGGTCAACGTCTACAACTATGATTTGAAATTGTACTGTAGGATGTTAAATTTTCTTTACGAATTCCTCTCCATGGACAATCAGCTTTCGTAGAAAGAAACCAGGGAGGAGAAAAGGCAAAAAGGAGAGGGGGTCAGTGAGAAAGAGAAAAAATACTGAGAGAGGGAAAAATAGGAGGAGGGGGAAGGAAATAAAACAAAAAAGGTTTGTTTGAAACATCACAGTTTTAGCCTCAGCATCTCTGGTAAGCAGAAGTGGTTTATTTTATGCTGCCTGAGAGATATGCTTCCTTGTTTATCAGCATACAATACTATTGTTGTACAAAGGAGTGTCTCTCTGCTATTACCTCTTAATCATTGGGTCTTATAGTAATTGGATGCTAATTAGAAGAGTTTGAACCAAGCCAGAAAAAACAGTGGCTTAAAAAACCCCAAAGGTTTATTATGTGTATTTCGTAAAATTTTATATTTTATTTATGGTAGTAGTATGTCGGAGCTAAAAACTAGATACTGATACACCTTCACAATATATTCACAATTATTTACTAAAATAATATTTACCTATACAACAGAATGTTACTGGATTATTCTCTTTTTTTCCCAAACTTTCTCTGCATCCATATATCATAATGAAAAAAAAAGGTTGACCTCACCAAGCAATCTTTAGTTACTGCAAAGCATTCTCTTGCTGGCTTATTTACTCTAAATCTGCTTTTAAGATGTGACCCCTACAGGCAGTCAGCAAATTGATTTAAAATAGCCCACTGGGGCCAGATTCTGACACCAGTCCTCCCTCTGAGTAAATATACTTTATCTAATGCATTATCTTGTGGAAATTAATAGCAATATTCACAGAGCCAATAATTTAGTTAAGGTGAAGGCAATTAAAAACTGTTTCTGAATTCTGTATTTGCTTTACATTTCTATATATTGCTTTAGATTGCTGTTATTATAAATGTTAACTTTATGACAGTAGTTGTTTCTTGGAATATTTTGAGATAAAGCAAGGCGGAGTCATTTCCCCCACCCACCCCCAAAAGTTTCTATTTTCCATTCAGCTCTAATTATTCACTATATAGCAGAGCACCCAAGTGGGAGCTCTATTTTGCATTAGGCTAGAAAATGGGTAAAAATAGCTAGCAAGAGAGTTTACAGAAAAAGGTTTTGACTTGGCAAGACATTTAAGTGTATGCTTCATTTAAAATATGTAATTAGGCCCCTGGAAGCCCCAGATTTATTGCAGGAACAGTCTGGAAAGCAACTGTGACTTTAAATTTCTATTCTGTTCATCATATATTTGTGGTACCAAGTTGCTTGGCATACATTAGAAAAATATAAAAATATCACAGAAGATCTTTATGGTATGTGCATCAGCTGACAACCACCAGCATTCAGCATATTTTTGGTCCAACCCATGTGCAGGAAGGAAACACAACATTAATTTAAGAGAATCACTCATGGCAAAGATGCTTGTTAAATTTTATGCAGCTGAAATACCCCTTTAAACTGCTGAGAGCATTGGAGTTTTTTGGTAGGTATGAATTGTACTCAGATATGGTATGTTCTATGCAGAGGGGAAAATAATTATCTGTTCTTTTTATACAGTCATGACATGTAATCAAAACCATCTCTATATCTATGGCTATAAACATATACTGATCTTTTAACTACTAGTTTTCTGAAACTACTGCTGAAGGCAACTTTCACTATGTGTGTCAGCTGAATTCAAGGTGCTTAGAATTCAATAGGTATTGATTAAAGAAAACTTGTTTATGTGGCTGGAATAATTGTCCTGGGTGATACACAGATGACTTTGAGGGACTAAGGTAAGCCACTTGTTACCAAAGCTTTGGGCTGTGTACAAGCATCTCATCGTATTTCATGGAACAGTTATCCCGTGCTGGAAGTTAACAGTTCTTCAACAACATTCAGGGTCAGCCCCAGCAAATAAAGCCAGAACTCCAGCTCCAACCCTTCAAGCACTGATCCCTTGGAGCTTTCTGTTGGAGCCATCCCTTGGAGCACTGGTATACAGACTCTCACCTTGTGGACCACAGCTACAGTGGTCTGACTGGCTATTTCATGGACATCCAGGGGAGATGTGGAGAGAATGGCATAAATTCTGAGTTACGAGCTGCTTCGTGCTTTTGGAACAACCTCAGCACTTGCTTCTCCCTCCGCCTCCCTCCTTCTCTCCCTCCCTTCTCCACTCCTGCCCCTGAAGGCACAGCCTGTACCCCTGAATGAGTAAGGATCTCCCTCACTGCTCCCCATATGCATCGGCAGCAGAAAATAATCTGAAGAGACAAAAGAGCTCACTGCTAATATCACATTCTAGTGCCCTCTTTAGGGAGCCTCAAGTGCAATCTTGCAGGCAGATTATTGAAGCCTGCCTGTGGAAAGTTTATTGGCATGGATGAGTTTTCATTCCAGTGGGTGTTGGAGAGTTTCAGATTATTCCTGTGTAAAGGAATGGATGAACTGGTGAGCAGCTTATAAACTCTCACAGCTTTAGTTTTCCCCTGGCTGTCCATGAATTCAGGAAAACAGCTGCTAGATTCTTGACAAGTGATTTACATAGTTGATATAATTTAGTTTCCCTGCCAAAATACTCTTACTTCTAGTTTCCTATTTAACTGAATCACAGACCAAGAGTCTGAAGTGTCTATCAGCTGAAAAGGGTAGGATGAGTGCTGTAAAAACCATTTTTCAAGACTGTGCGTAACTTACCTCACTAGTCTAATAATGTGCTGAAATAGGTTTTCAAATATTTTTAAAAACTTCTGTTAGGCTGCATTTCCCCTCCTTTACCTTACAAAAAGGCCTAACACAAATGGGCTATTCTCAAAACGTAGTAGAATAAAGGCAGTTTGCTTTCAGAGTCACCTAAATTCCTCTGAAGAAAGTATACTTTGGAGTATTCTCCTTTTTATTTTAGAATTACAGGATCACAGGAACAATTTGGTCACCTTTATTTTTTGATCTAAAAGTGTAAGTTACTGGAACTGGTTCCACTTAAACCTACTCAGTGTTCGCTAATGGTAAACAGAACTTGACAGTTCTCTTTTCCTCTGGTGTGACATCACCCATACTTCGAGAATTCTTTCTTCTGTTGACTTCAGGGTATAAATAGCTGCTATTCATAAGCAAGCATGATTTGTTGTGCTCTTTTACCTTCCCGTAGCTTTTAATTTACTTCTGATGTCTTACCCCCCCAAACATTTTTTCTTTCTCTTCAACACTGGGGCAGAAGTTTGCACAAGATATGCAAGCAATGCAGCTGTATCAGGAGCATTAGATAACCTCAACAGCCCCTGTCAGAAAGTTTCTGCACTATGGTGTGCAATAGGCTCGATGTTAATTGAAAAACATTGTTGTATCTATGGCAAGGAAAAACTACCAAGTACAAAGATTCGTATGCTACCCCTGGATGTAGTTTATCCTTCTATTTCTTAGAATTATAGAAATATATGATTTGGGTTGTAGGAGACCTTACAGATCATCCAATTCTAACCCCCCTTCCGTGGGCAGGGACACCTTCCACTAGTCCAGGTTTCTCAGAGCCCCATCCAGCCTGGCCTTGAACACTTCCAGGGGTGGGATACCCACAGCTTCTCTGGAAAATCTGTTCCAGTGCTGTAAAGCACAAGATATGAACGAGATTTTTTCCCCACCAACCTGTCCTGATGATGATTTGGGAATCCTCTGACAAAAAAAAAAGTGTGTTAGCAAATAAACATGTTTTCAGACTTTCCAACTTCCCCACAGCAGTTTTGAAATAGCTGCTGAGAGTGGTGGTTCACTCACAATTGTGATTTCTGCAAAACTGCGGTGTGCTCCTTTATATTTGAAAACTACTGGCCTTTTCTTCATGATTAAGAGTTCAGCAGGGCAAATTGGGTTTTTTTTTTACTTTTCTTTTTTAGTTTTGAATTTCTTTTTCCTTCTTGCTCAGTTTAAAAATTGTCTAGGAACATCTAGCAACATTGTTCTTAAATGAAGTTATTTTGATGGAGGTACTGGGTGATTTGGACCAACACTACCTGCATGAAAGTTTATTGGCAGCTATGATAAACCTGGAGCTTCTCTCTTTTTTTGTCCCCCCTACCCCCCTACCCTCCATTTTATATTAAAGAGAATTAATTCAGGTAGCTGGATAGCTTCTTAGACTCGTCATAATTCCAGCCTTCTGGGAATTGCAGAGAATGATTAAAAAGTTATTTAGATTAAAATGTTAGTGTTTAGTTATTAATCCAATCACCCAAAGAAACTCTAGGAATCACTTCAAGGAAATGGAATTTCTGGGTACAGAAATCCTTGAAGCAGCAGAAGTGAGATAAAGGTTACATGAACAAACACATTGCAAATACAGCCGCATAATAGAACATCTGTCAACCTTTCTCTTTATTCGTGTCCAATAGACTATGCACACTGCAGTGCTTATTCAAACAGCACCTTCCAGGCTGTGAGCGTTCCTCAATCCTCCACAACTATTTCTGAACTTACAATATATCCTCTGCTCACGAGGGAGATCCTTTGCTACCTACTGCTTTCTTTGTCTCTGGGGGACTCAGTGCAAAAGCTATCAAGAAGGCAAGGCAAAGCATCTGTCTAGTTTAGGGAAACCATGCCGTGAAAGAAGCCTTGTCAAAGTTACTCAGCGGGCTTCGGTAAATTTCAGTCAAGTGGATCTTTTCAATACTATGGTCAATGGCATTAAAATAATTTGGTTTTCATGCTGAAGAGAAGCAGGAATGCGAGTCTGTCTAAAGCAGACCTACAGAGAAGTGAGGAAAAGTAGCACAGCTGCTGTGTGGGGATGCCCTCCCCTTCACTCCCACCACTGTAGGTAGGAAAGTACCTACAGTGTTCTTTCAGAATGAGACACTTCTTGACAGAACTCTTGGAGCATATACCCTAGGAAGCAAACTTACTTGCTGTCCTAGGTTACAGTGTAAGACGTGCTCAAAAGCATTTATTCTTTTACCATCTTCATAAAATATTGAATCCAGGTGGGGCAGTGTTTTCCTTGCCTCCTCCCTCTGGGAGCTATCTTTGTTTAATGGGCAATCAAGGACCCTGCCCATGGCTCATAGATAACTGCCTCTGGACAATCTTTTGTTAATGGGCCCATCAATGCCTTATCATCCCATTGTGAGAAGCTCCACCCAGAGGGAGAAACCAAGCATTCCATCCTGGGTATAATCTGGGATTCCAAACACCATAGACAGCCTTTTCCCACTGGATTTCCAGAGGACAAGAGCTACCACTGGACTTTCAGACGAAGACCAGACTCTTTTTCTACAGGATCACTGCTTTAACAGGACCACTTCATCTGAACTGCTACCAGCACCCTGACTGACAGGGTGCCAGGTTGTATTCTGACTTTGTCAGTGGTTCGCTTTTGTACTATTGCATTTATTTTACCTTTTCCCTATTAAATTGTATTTCTGACTTGGAGTCAGTGGTTTGCTTTCAAACCTGTACACTTGCATTTCTGATTTGGTAAGGAAAATCCATGGGTCCAGTTTCAGGTTTGTCCTTTTTTATTTTTCACCTCTCAAACCAGGAGATGTGTAATTTTCCTGCTTGGGAAGTAATACCTGCATTTCTATCTGGTGTCTCAGGTTGAGAAGCTTCTCTAAGGGCTGGTAGAACTGTGTAAACCATGTCCATCTGCAAAGCAAAACTCCTCACTGTGCTACTCGGATTGTTTGGGCTGCTTGTTTCTAAAATAGCTGAGTTGCTACAGGAAAACTGCAAGAAAATTGCAACAGGATTAAGTTGTCCCAACAGTCAACTTTTATTAAAATGTAATGTTTTCCATCAATAGATAAAAAAAATAAGAAGGAAAGAGAAGGGGTCCAGCACCAATCTGAGAGTCATAAAAGTCCAAGCATTCCTATAGTTCCCTGTCAAGAGATTAAATGTGAAGAAATGGCAGCCAAAATAAATAGAGGTCCTTGCCCTATTAAAACAGGAGCTGGCTAAGTGGGCTGCTCTTTAAAGTACTAGTTCTAATCCCCAGGAACCAGGACCTGCAGGAATAATCTATATAACAACTACCACATTTTTAAATGAGCAAAGGATTCAAAACATAAATCTAGTGTATTTATCCCTGTCAGACTGCAACCGTAACAAAAGGAAAAAAAAAAAAGTAGAAATATTTTGAAGGAGGAAAATTAAGAGTGAGAGGGATGGAGATCAGGATGATGATTAATGTGAGTAGTTTTTATTCCTCCTTCACTCTGTAATATGGAGATATCTGATGCAGATCTCCAAACCAAAGCATAATTTATTTGGCATGCTGTATAGAAACGTGACTGCATTTGCATGTCAGTGAGGAAAATGTGAGCTAACAAAAGTTACTCACAGCATTTTATGGCATTTAACATAGGGGTACTCTTCACCTAAATTATTCACTTGAACAAGGGGTGTGGATGCCCCACACTGTTATCAACAGAGCCCACTTGTCTACAAAGACAAGGAGGAAAAGTCGTTGGGCAGTTGTAGTGAATGGATTTACAATATAATGATTTATTCTTGGTTTTACTTCCTCATTGGAAGGAATAATTTTCAGAATGGATTATATCTATCAAATCTTTCTGAGTTGTGCTGCACAAACAAATATCTCTGAAGCAGTTCCTGTGCAATCAGAAGACTGTGAATACATGAAACTCAGATCTGACTTAGGGAAACAGTGTTTTCTTGACTTCCATAAGCAAGAGATTTTTACTTATCGTTCCTTCGTGATTGCGTAAGTTCTATCCTTAAAAAATAAGGTACCAAGCTCCCTGGTATCATCAGAGGAAGATGAATCATGTCCACAGACAGGCTTTCGTCTGTGTTCCTGTTCTACCAAAGGATGCAAAATGATAAAATCTTACTACATTGAAAGGTCAATCCTTTCTCCTTCAGGAAGGGTATGTGAGAGATGATTAACAGGTTAAAGTCACATGTGATAAAGGAAAAGTTATAAACTCTTTGGCTGACATATCCACTCAAAACAATGTGAAAGGTTAAATGAAGATTTTCTTAGCATCTGATAGACTGAGGTTTTTACATTTAAATTGTCATAAATAAAGCAGAACTGTAGTGGTTATGACCAGTCAGGAGTAGAAATACAGCAATTTTTTTCTATCTGTACACTGAGGTGAGTTAGATACATATCAAACTGAATTCAGTTGTCCAAAGGTCTCACCTTATGGAGGACAAAGAGCATAACAGGCATGTCAAATATTAATTCAGTTGATTAATTAATTAAAAAATAATATTTCATCCCTTCGAGCCCCAGCAGTCATAATTACTTATTTAACTTTGGTCCAAGGCCATTAATGTAAAGATCTGGTTGTTTGCCAGATGACATAAGATCTACTGAATACTTCACTGATAATATCCACTTTACAGTCTCTCAACATACCTCATCAATGCCTGTGAGAGTTACTTTTTATGTGTATTTCATTACTGCAACAAGGAATCATGCTGGGTTTGTGGCTCTTCAATGTACTCGGTCAAAGACTGGACTTGATTTTGGGTGTCTTTTCCAACACTAAAGATTCTATGATTCTATATGCGGAGGGGAATAAGCATGAGGTAGCCTGCTCATTTAAGGGCAACACTTGGGGTGAGAGATGAAGGGGACAGAAGATAGCTCTTTTTGAACATGTACACTGACAGTGCAGTAGAAAGGATGCATTAAAATATAAGTCTCACAATAAGGATCAGCCCCTGATTTTGTTCTCAGTGTTTGTTCTGTGGAAAACAAATATCTGGATATATGTATTTGAAAATTTCCTCTAGAATTCAAAATACAGTGCTTTTAATTATCAACTCCTACCTGATGCAAACTGCCTTGAGTTACCTTGACTTTTGTAGAAGAGAAATGCTGGTTTGCACCACCTAAGGTCTCAATGAAATAAAAAATTCTTAGTTACATGCCTGCTACAGGCTTCCTATGCAACTCTCTCTGGACAGAAAAGTGTCAGGAATCACGTTTTGTCTCTAGCTTGAAGGCTTTTGGTTCAAAAGTTCAAAGCTAAAGTATTATTGGATTACCTGTGCATTTAAGGTCATTTGTGGTAAAAAAGGAGAGCAGACAGCAAAAAATAAAAAGAGAGCAAACCTGGCATGAAGATGTAAGGCAAGGAAAATGGATACAAAGAGACTAAAAAGAGAACAGGAAAAAGATGAAATAAAAACTCTAACAAACTCCAACCAACAATAGTGATAGACAAGACACCAATTCCTCTTTTCTACCCAAGGTTTAGGAGGAGGTAGGGCTTCATTTGATGACATGTGAAAGTACAGCCCTGGATAATTATTAAAAAATCTTTAATGTACAAAAATAGATATGTCGTCACTGAGAGCCTCATCCCATGTAAATGATTTTAACTCTACAAAAGTCAATCAATTCCCTAAAGAAACAGAAATACCACCACTGAAGTGTGCCACTTTCTCATTATAAAATGGCCATTACTTGGAAACTGATTAAGCTGCTAAAGTGCAAAATCTTTTCTTTTATTCCTCTCCATCTCACTGGAAATAAACCACATGCAAGTAAAACCCTAAGGAAATTGTTGTTAGAGGACACTTTTTAGTCACAATTTATCATGCAGACTGATCACCAACAGCAGTGGAAAGGAAAATATCTCTTGTCCGATGTCGCTGTTGAGCGCTAGCCGCGTGCAAGAACCAGGCTGGATCAGGTGAGGCGGAATTCTGATTTTATTATTTAATTCTAAAACTTATATAGACTGTTAAAAGTTTCTCCAGATTGGGTCAATTCAAAACCTCCCCCTAGGCCGATAGGCCAGGCTGAACTGCCCATCTTTCCAGAGACAGTTTCAATAACATCCAAACCTTATCTTTATTTATAGAACACAGGGAGAAGAAGAGAAAAATTCCCATGGGAAAGAGTCTGTGCTACCACAGTCCTCATGAGATTAAGACTGACAAATCACACCATTTATTGTTGCAGCCCTCAGGACCTAAACCAAAAAACAGTATTTTCCCATGGACACAGAAAAGAAAGCTTACTTTGCCACAGGGGATTTTCCAGTAAGAAACACATCTGGCTGGTTTAGACTTATTTCTACAGATCTGGTGGCCTATACTCTTTCCTAAGCATGTGTTATGGTCAGATGGAGGACATTAGGTTGCCTGAATCTTTTAGTCCAGTCCAGAATTGACAGTTTTACATTCTAACACCCTAGAAAGGGAAGGGGGCAGGACATTGTTTTAATACAGTATAAGAGAAAACTTAAAAATATGTTAGAACGTAGATTCTTGACATTCATTATTTCTCACCGATGCCAGAATTAGGCAATTAGCAATCAAAGAAAACCAGTCAGCAGGTTTGCAGGTTTGCAACAAAGGACAAGAACCATTTTCATAGGCTCTCTTTATTGTACACACAATTTAAATGCTCAAGTGCTTCAAATACTTCAGAGCAGATAAAGGCTTCAACTCACATTAATTTCCCATTTCCTTCTTATTTCAGTCAGGAGAACAGCTATTTGAGACACAGCTTTTTAAACAAGCTTGCAGGAGAAGAGTCTCTTTTTGATTTCCTGCTACTAGCAAGGGCAGAGGCCCCATTCTTGGCATACAATCCATTTCATGTTCTTTCCCCTTTGGTGCATGGTCAAACAACTAGGACATTGACACATAAAATGCCAAAAGGAATAAGTATTCTAGAAAAGATGTCTTAGAAGAATGGGAAGGATCTATCCCTGTAGCAGCTCATTATGAGACATATGACCACTTAGATACTGTAAAAAGTTTCACAATTTCATACAAAATAGGAACATAATTTATAAACACAATTAGAATCCAGGAAAAGAATGCACACTGAATTGCAACATCTTTAGAATTACATTTTATGCCAGAAAATAACATACTTTCCATTTAACTGTAATTTCAAATGCAAATACCAGTGTCCTTAGAATGAAGCAGATGTTGGGCTTTATTTCAGTAGAATGAGCAGTTGTTCATCTCTGAATCCTTGTCTTCTGGGGAAATATTTCAATGCCTTAATGAATGAAAGACAGACATAGCTGGGTTTTGCAACACGTTCCCAGGCAAACCAATTTTAGCCCCGTCTTTGGAGTAATTATTGAAAAGTTGTAGACTGTTACAGTGATAATTCCAGATTAGTGTCATGTTAGGGGAGGGTTTTTATTTTTTTTATTGTTCTGGGAGAAGATTTTGCTATGCTTGACTGTAAATTGTTCTGACAATGAATAGAGGACAGGCAGATGCTTCCACACATAAGTTGGAAGTTGCTTTGGCAAGGACCTGGAAAACAAAATCCTCTGGGGTAAAAAACCTACCTTATTAATCCAGCTGTAAAGGCAGCTACAACTGGTTGGGTTTCAGGTACCACTGGAGAAATCAATATGCAGCTGACAGAAAATCCTACTTTCCTGCACATCTAGGCTTTGTTTTCCATCCTCCCATACCCTGAAGCACAAATGTGTGTGTGTGTGTGTGCATGTGTGTATATATATATATATATGTGTGTGTACACACATTTATTGTGTGACCACAACCACAGGGTAAAAAGCAAGCAAGACTAGGGAGATGATAGAGGCAGGGTTTACATCAATAACAACAAATGAAAATGTTCAGGAATTTGCATAGCATGGAGGGTCTGACATCCTGTTCTCTTTGTGATTTTGCAATTTAGTTGGTTTTCCTCCCTAATATATGTTATAACACTGCCTTATTTGCTGAAGGGTACTTTGTGGTGTGGCACATCCTTTTCACTGTGCCAGCTGACACTTTAGGGTGAACACTGATGGGTTTTACTCTAGGAGATGTCACCAGTAGCACCCTGTGATGGATACAGCAGCCAGCGGAGGTGAGTTCCATGCTGGGGATAGCTGTGCCCCCGGGTAGCTTGGAGCAGCTGGAGCAGGTTGCAGTTTCTGGAATGGAAAAGACAGACAAAGAAAGAAATGACTGAAGCACAAGCTTTTTCCTTAAGCACATCCAAGCAGTTATTTTTAAGGACTTTTCTTATGGGTTAATAGGGAGAGAGACTGCATGGACTGTGAGACAAAAACACAGGAGGTTCAAAGACCATTTGAGCTGTGCACAGGTGGACCAAGACCTCTTATTCAAGAACACACAGCAACAACAGTGCAGGTACAGTGCAGGTTCCATTTAGGGGCTAATTGTGCTTCACTTCACAGCAATGATTTTGTTGTCTAAGTTAGAACTGAGGTCCAGTCTTTGATATTCGATTATAAAAAAATTGCTTTCCCCCCTCCTTTATGATAATTTAGAAAATCAACATAGCAAAAAAAGCTTAATTTCCTCTTGTCCAAATTCTCTTCTGAAATAAACTGGCACAGCAACCCTTGAACCAGCAATTCTTTGTCTGTTTGAAACAGTGATTCTTTGTCTGTTTGAACCATTGTAGAAATTGGATCAATGGGTTTTAGGAGATTTCAAAGAAAAGTTAAAAATAAAATAATAAATAATGATCAAGACACACATAATAAAAAATCAAGCCACCAGATTTATGCATAAAGGAAAATATACTGTAAAATTATGTTTCAAAACATAATATGTTATGCAAAATCCTGTTAGATGAAATGGAAGGACACTTTATTCAACTGTTCTTGTATAAATACCAAAAGCTGGCCAAATGCACAGTTAGTGATTTTTTTTTTTTTAATAGAGTGTATAAACTATTTTTGGATTATAAGTCAGAATCTAAAGCCAGGTAAAGATTAAAGGATATGAAACAAGAAACAATTACTTGTACCTTTTCACTTTGTAATTAAGACTAAATATTTATTCTTGATTACTCAATATGATCATCCAGATCCTTGGCAGCCATTTGGGAATGTCCCTTGCACTTCTGTAAAGTGAAAACACCATTGTCTTGAGGCAAGCGACATAGGTTGCCTAGACTTGGAATAAATTTAGTATTAGACTAAATATTCGGGGCTTGAAATCAGAATCGCATTGAGGCTTCAAGAGTATAAAGAAATACATTTCCTTTGCAGGTTTACAGGCGTATTGTGTTTGGATGGCAAGGGGCTACAGAAGAGGCTTCTGTGAGAAGCTGCCTCAAGCTTTCCCCATGTCTAGCAGAGCCAGTGCCAGCTGAGTCCAGGATGGACTCACCACTGCCCAAAGCTGAAGCCAGCAGTGAAAGTGGTTGTGCCTCTGGAATATCATATTTAAGAAGTGGGAAAAGAAATTTGCAAGTTATCAGCAGTCAGAGAGAGGAGCGAGGATATGTGAGAGAAACAGTCCTGCCTTGCAGAAAGAGGGTGAAGAGGTGCTCCAGACACTGGAGCAGAGATTCCCCTGCAGCCTATGGTGAAGGCCATGGTGAGGCAGCTGTTCTCCTACAGCTCATGGAGGTCCATAGTGGAGCAGAGGTCCACCTGCAACACATGGAGCAGGTGGATGCCAGAAGGAAGGTATGACCAACTGGAGAGCCTCTGCTGGAGCAGCTTCCTGGCAGGACCCGTGGCCCTGAAGAGAGAGAAGGAGCAGGTTTGGTGGCAGGAATTGTGACCTCAAGGGAGATCCATGCTGGAGCAGCCTGTTTCTGAAGGACAGTACAGAAGCAACCCAGAGAAAACTGCAGCTTCTGGAAAGGACTCACATTGGAGAAATTTGTGGAGGACTGTCTCCTGTGGGAGGGAGCCCATGCTGGAGCAGAGGAAGAATGTGAGGAGTCCTCCCCCTGAAGAGGAAGGAGCTGCAGAGATGATGTGTAGTGGACTGACCACAGACCCCATTCTCCACCCCCCTGCACAGCTGGTGGAGAGGAGGGAGAGAAAATTGTCAGGAATGAGTCTGAGAAAGAAGGGAGGGGTAGGAGAAAGATGCTTTTAAGATTTGGTTTTATTTCCTTACTCCCATTAGATAATTTAATTTAAACTCATTTCCACCAGTCAAGTCAGTTTTGCCCATGACAATACCTGATGAGTGATCTCTCTCTGCCCTTATTTCAACCCACAAGCCTTTTGTTGTATTTTCTCTTGCCTGCCCAGCTGAGGAGGGGAGTGACAGAAGGGTTTTGCTTGACACTTAGCATCCAGCCAGGGTCAACCCAACCCAACATATTGAACAGTGTGTTGTTGAAATGTATCTTGAAGCTGTATAGTGAAATTGAGCCTACACCTATCAGGTTTGCATGCCTGATGCACATTCTTTCCCTGCCCAGTTTATAAGCCAAAATTTTCATAGTCAACCAGTAGCAGATAGAAAAATTTAATTACTAACTCTAATATTATGCATGTAAGGAAAAAAAACAAAACCAAGGGCAAACCTTGGCTTCTGTACAAGAAAACTGTTTAAAGGAACTGGTGGACAAAGGTCCTGAACTGAAAATCTACTTTTACACTTAAATTCACAGTAGCTATTTCAGCTGACCTTGATATACTGAGAGAGGATTTTTTTGTATTTTTTTCATTATTTAACTATAATATTATCTTTTTCTCCACGGTGTTTTGTAGCTGGTGTTTTTTATGAGAAATCCTTCAAAATAACCGTATCCTTTTTCATCACACAATGTAAATCCATGATTGACAGTCCCCATGGAAAGATAGGATTTCATGGGCAATACAATATAAATAAAATACATGAGTCAAGAATGCATTTCCATCTCATTACAGCTAGGACAAGCTTGAATGTACGGAGCAAGAACTTTACATTCTTTATTTATGCAATAGTCCAAATTCAGACAAGCTAGTCATGACACCTCGGAAGAAAAGTAAAATCAGGGGCCAAATCTCACTTTTACTCCTCTGTGCTCCTGTTACCATCATGGGGGGAAATGATGAATATGATGCTGAGATACGTGCTGGGAAAAGAAATCATTACCCCATAACCTAAAGGAAAACCCATGCAGGAATTTTCCCTGCATCTGTATTCCTGAAAGTGTCTCATCATTTCCAAAGGGAACGACTTTGCCGCTCGGGTTGAGTGTGTGAATGCACACACGCATGCTTGTGTCTGCGTTTGTGGCAGGCATTGGATCAGGGCTACACACTGAGAGTAACCTGATTTTCTTGATTGGATTGGAAAGTGGACCAGAGGTCTCAGAAGAGACGGAAATTTATCATGCTTAAGGCCAGACCTGCAGAATGAGACAGGGCTGTGTTTCTTCCTGTTTGGCTTTTTTCTCTTTTTCTCAGTTTTGACACAATACTGTTCTGCACAATGCATGGGAAGAATTAAAAAGAAAAAAGGCCTCTCCAATAAAAACCTCACAACAACCATCTAAACTGTAGTAGGTTAATGCCACTGGGAAAAATTTCCCTGCTTGCCTGTTTGCATAATTTAACCAAACAATTTTAGCACTCTGTGCATGCACTGCCACTCTCTATTCCCACATACCTTACAATTTCTTAAGCCAATACTCAGAGTGTATAACAGACAAGGGCACAATCATGGCCTTAAAGACACTGATGGCCAAGTCACTTCAGTGTGTTGGGGTAAAAGTAGTTTTAACCATCTGTTCTGGAGACTTCACTGCTTTTTACCCCGCATTTATTTTTCAGACCCATCCTACTGATGCCAGAATGATTTTTACTTTTATATTTCCTTCATATATATTCTTAGCTGTGTAGATTATTGTTGTATAGTTAGATAGTTCCTATGTAGTTCCAGTACTTTTCCCTACCTTTTCCCTATTCTGATAGGCAGAAAGACAAAACACATTCCAAAAGCTCCAAACCCCAGAGGACCCAAGGCCCCTATCTTATCTTGGTTCTTCCTGGGAGCCAAGGTTGAAACCAGCTCTTCAAGACACATTTTCATTAAAAAAGTTTAGTTCCTATCTAAAGAGGGGGCTTCAGGGAAGGTGGAACCACAACTTCCATTTGTGCTTCTAATTGGGGATTTTTGTCAGTTTGCTAAACTTATGAGACTGTATTCACCCCATGTGGGGGTGGGCATTTTAGGCATTTTCCATACCTGTTCCTGGAGGCCTCCAATAAAGACCAGCCTTTATATTACCTCCTATTACTCTCTCAAAAGTGTGTTGTTTTATTCCCAGGTCTTTAAGGCATCACTACAGCTGCCACCTGCATTGTTTCATAATTTCAGATAAGGCATGTGACTTACCTTTCCTTGGCAGTCCATCCAGTGCCTTCTGCCCCTGCCCTGTGACTACTTAAGACATAAATACCTGCATTTCCATACTGAGTTGTTCCTGTATTATCTAGCATGATAGGTTCTTTAAGAAATCATGTATCAGATCAAAAGCTGCTGTACTGATGGCATCAAATACCCTTTTGTTCTGATCCAAATTCTAATTTTATGACTTTCACACCTTCTAGCACGATAACCCCACTTGCTGCCTTTTGCCTATGAATTTTAATAAGTTTTGGAGATGGACCTGAAGATTTCCCATCTGGGTTTCTTCTTTGAGGTCTTCTGAAACACTGGGAGTATTTGACAGTTCTCATGCTCTTCATAAAATCCCCTAGCTCTCAGTTATTCCTCATAATGATCTATTTTTGTGACCTGACATCATAGTACAAAATAATTTTATTTCCATGGTAGTGTTAAATTCCGTATGAATAATATATTCACTCTGAAGACCCATACATAATTCACCTCTTTCTCTTCCCCACAGTGGTGATGGCCAGGTTGTTTTGTAGTTTTCGGTTTTGTTTTCTTTTTTGTGTCTGGATAGGTGTTACATTGCACTCTCCATCATCATCATCATCGTCCTTGCTCGACTTGCAGATATATCCCCCCCCACATTTCTGGATCCCAGTCCTCAGCAGGAACTGCCACTCAGGCTTCCCAGATGTGTTCATTCCCATGTTTCTGTTTCTTTTCCTGCAGTAGCCTTTCATCTCAGCCTGCCAGGCTTTCCCAGGCTCAGTGCACTCAGCAGCTGCCTGTGAACACGTCCACTTTTCTTTCCAGCCAGCTACACATCCCTTTGGCTGCCAAGTTTCACCCTCTCCTTTTATAATTGCCTCACTCCTGTCTCAGAGTGCAGTCAGCAGTTGTCGCACAAATGGCTACACGAAGCACAAACGGTGAGTTTTCTCATAGTGTTCTTTGCTGTAGCTAATTCAGAATGCAATTTGCCCTCTGTCATACTGTACAAGTCCTAACTGGTCCTTGTCCTGGGGACTGAGATTATGATTTTCACAGTTACTTTAATTTGTCTCATGGCTGGGACCAGCAGGAAGTCAGTGTTGACCCCTTATTCCCTCCTGCCTTGCTCTTCTACTCTGTGCTGTTCTGCTAACGCACCAAAAGCACCAGTAATACAGTTATACACATGTCTTTTTTTTACAAACTACTGACCCAGAAACCAGCAAGTATTTAAGGTCACAACCCAACCCTTTATTGATCCTAATGAGTTCAGTAGATTGCCCGTGTTGTTCAGCAGAATTTTGGCACGAGGAAAAATTGGCACAGTTCACATAGTTTAACCCAATCAGGATTTAGGTGGTTTATTGGTTTATTAACTGCAGTTAAAGCATTTTATTTTTTTACAAATTGTCCTGAGAGGTGGTACATGCTCCATCTTGGAAACATCAGGTTGGACATGGCTTTAACCAGCCTGATCTAGCCCTTGTTCACTGCATGGGGGCTGGACTGGATGAACTTTAAGGCTCCCTTCCAACCCAACCCAACCTATGATTCTTTGATAATTAACTGACAATCAGTGAATTACAATTTATGAAATGCTAATAAACACCTACAGCTTTTGAAACATCTTTCTAGGATCAATCACAAAAAGCTCTAATCCCATGCACACACAGGTGTGCCATGGGCACACGCCCCATCTGCTCACATCTGCACCTGCTGCAGCTGTGGTGGCAGGTCCCCATCCTCTTTGGGGAGGATGGATTGCCCCATTATTCCCCTTTCTCCCATGGCTGCTGTGGGCTCTCTAGTCCCACCTCTGACCCTGCTGCTCCACACACTCTGGATACTGAGGAAGTCCCCACGACCCCAGACAACTCGGGGTGGGGGAATCCTGCATGCTGCCCATGCTGCCAGAGAGACATGACATTCATAGGGAGGTTCGTCCATCAAGGGTCTGCTGCCACTCCAGGGTTTCTCCCCCTCCACTATTACTTTTCATGCTTCTTTATTTCTCTTTAGGCTAACTCCACCTTTGTTTCAAAAGTTCCTTCTAATGCCCTGCAACTACCTCTGTGATGGCATTGGCCCCAAATAATCATGAACATGTATGTGTGTTGCAACAGACCTAAATGTTTGCTCTACCCTGCTCCTGACATCTGTTTTAGGCAGGTATAAACCTGATTTTGCTTCTCTGATGTGAAGAAGCATTAATTATTGGTGCTCACCAGGTTGCTCAGGAAAGGAGCTTCCATTCTGTTTATCAAAACAATTTTCCGTATCATTACCAAGAACTTGCCCCTGACATTTAGCAGTCATAACTCCTAATTGTTCCTGCGAGAGCCACAGGTTAAAGCATTTATGTTTTTTCTTTTCTGTTGATGGCAAGGGATCCGCTTTTTTAATAGTCGAGAAAAATTGGGCCAAATATTGAATATTCCCCTTGGATGCAATTCCTAATAAAATGTAAAACCCAAAATGATAGGCAATTTGGCTGGAGAAAAACGAGAAAAAAGCAAAGTTGCCAATTGTCATTCTGACAAGCAACAATTTCTCTGTGCCTGGACATTGGTTTATTTCTCTTGGTCAGAGCAACCATTTTTGTTGTCTCCAATTACTTATGTCTGCTTATGCTGCTGTTGCATCTGTTTGATTATTATATTTAGGAATCAAACTTGAAATATCAGCCCTGGCAAACTCCATACTTATTTATACATTGTATTGGCTAAGCCTGCAAAGCCAGAATAAAATGCACTTTGGCAGACACAGAGAACAATATTTTCCTATTTTTTTCAAGAAAATTTCCTGTTTGTTCATTTGGTAGTAAAATGAGGTACCTGAGTATAACATGAGTGCACTCTCTCTCAGATTTTAATTTGGTATAATATTACTATTGTAAGTAGGGAGAAATATAGGATAGACACTTTCTTGTTTGGATAGTTTTATTAAACTTTCAGGCAAAATTATAGGAAAAAACCTAATGCCACTTTAAAAGGTGATAATAAAGGTTCTGATGTCATTAAAAGCTGCTGTCACTTGGACTTTAAATTTCTTAAGGAGGTCTTTTATGTTTTTTACTCCTGACAAGATACACCAATATAGAACATTACGATTACAGAAAGGTATTGTCTCTTAACAGATGTTTGATATCCCACCCCTTTTAGGCCATTTAGTCATCCTTTCTGCACCTTCTCTTACTATCCTGTCCTCAGGCTTCAGTGCTTGAGACTGGATGCCTTGAGGTTTTATACAGTGGCAAAATGATGGCCCGTCCTAATTTTTTCCTTATACTTTCCTAAAGATGTCCACAATTTTTCTAGCCTACTTTTGCACAATATGCCAAGGCAACACCAGGAGTCTGAGCAGTAACTCAGCTGAAGGCAAGCAGAGCTTAGATTGTTTTCTCTTTGCCTTACGTTTGGCTACACTGAAGCTCATCTGACACTACTGATGGAATCAAGCTTTACAGAAGAGGGATTTTTCTGCAGCCCTTTAGAAGGAATTTGATTGATTGAGAGATCTCTGCATCCTCTCAGATTTAGAGATTTCATTGCTTGTTTATTTTCCATGTCAATGATGATGTTTCAGTAATGGTGATTCAATAAATCCTCTTCCAGCACTGATTCTCAAGGAATCCCATTGCTGATCCTTCATCACCATGAAGATGATCTTCAAGACCTACAGTTTGCTTCCTACCTATTAATAAACTTCAGTCGATAAAACATTTTTTCTTCCAGTCTTATGGAAATTTTTTTTCTTTAATAACCCTTAATAAAAAAATGTGTTCAAAAGCTTTTTGAAAGACACATATGTTAAGTCCATCAGATCACCTTTTCTCTCCATGCTCATTGACATCTATAAGGACACTGCTTGTGTGTGAGGGCTGCTAAATTGCTGGGGGAGAGGAGAGGGGAAGAACCCAGGGCCCTGACAGCATCCTCCTAGGCCTCCTGAATGTTAGCCAGGTAGCATTTCTTTCTATGGAAAACTTGCAGACTCTTTCCTGACACACAGTGCTTATCCATGATCTTAGTTCTTGGAGATAAAACGGATCTTACTATCAGGGCTGGAAATCAGTCTCATGTGTAATGCCTATCTTCTGGATATCATGTTTAATACTTGACATTCAAAATGCTCACAAAATAAAAAGTCTTTTTGCATTCAGCCTGCTCTAATGTGCCTCTATCTCTACGACAAGCAATAATAATTTTCCCTAAATATAGGAAAAAGGCAATCCCATTGGGCACCTTCTAGACACAGTATGACATGTCTAGGAGACAGTTTCTCAAGCTGTGCTTGAAGTTTGATTTTTTTTCCTCCCTGCTTTTTGCTAATGCTGCCCGTTTTGATTAGAGGTTGCCAGAAGTGCATCTCTTATCTGATAATTTTAAAATTATCTTTTTTAAACTTCTGTATGTTTTAAATATTGTGGAGAGAAGTATTTTTTTGTCACACTTAGTCCGAAGTCACTTTTTACTGGGTTTTATCATTCACCTCAATTTATAGCAAAAGTTTATGACTCACGATCAGGTGAAATAACTAACTTCTGCTACCCAGAATCTCAAATGCCAGGTAAGGAATCCAGATTTAGAATCAAAGACTGGTGTTTTTTTTGAAAGGGACATGGAAGATCATCTCATTCTAACCCTCTGCAACAGGCAGGGACACCTTTCACCAGACCAGGTTGCTCAAAGCCCCATCCAACCCGGCCTTTGTTTGTTTTTCTCATTGTGATGCTTTGAAAATAAGTTTACGAATTCTGAACATGGACACTCCTGATGCATGACTTGTTACCTCCACCTCTGAAAGGCCTGTTTGCTATGCATCTCACCCACAGACTGCTCCCAGCACCACAAAAGCATCATGCCTACAACTTTGTCATATTGTGTCGCTATATGTTATAAAAACTCTCTGGATCAAGGCTGACTCCTCTGAACCTAGAAGCTCGTTTTCCATCCTTCCCCAGATAGATCTCCGACTATATCCCAAAACCAAGAAGTGAGGTTGTAGGCTCAGATAAAAAGCAAACCTATTAGAAATTTGTGAGAATCAGCTGAAAGCAATGAAAATGTGCTTAAAATCTTAGTAACTATGCAGTCCATGCTTTCTGGAACAGATTCCTGTGCTTACAGCTCTTAAATGGTTCTTGTGACTCTCTGAACTTTTCCACAACTCTTACTGGGTTGTTGCATTTCTTTAAATAACTTCATACCAAAGCATATATTTGGGCAGAAAAATCCCATTTGTCTCTCTCTTGTACTAATGCCATCTTTTCAAAGGCTTGAGTGGCAGACACGTGGGGGATAGCTCTCATTTGTACCCTTCAAATTCTTTTGTCATGGTTTCAATGACACAGTCTAGTGTGTCCTGTCAGTCTCTGCTCTGCAGTTGTGCACCCTTGCACACTGAACACCAGGCTCCTTTCTAATAACTGTTCCATCTGGTCACAATCCATTTAGTGTGTTTGCAGCAACACTTCTGTTTCTGTTTTCTCACAATGAGCAATATTAGAACATATCACAGTGTGTTTGCTTGCATGGAAGAATGAGATGGATTTTAATCAATAATTTTACTTTGCAGCTTTGGACAATCAAAGTCTGTACACATCTGTCTTGCCAGCTTTTTCTTATTTTAATTCCAATGTTCTTGACACATTCACAAAATCTTTCATTCCCAAGCACATTCATAGTTCATTTGCACCTACAAAGTTCTGTCTTATACATCATAAAGAAAACCTCGAGCCAAAAATACCTGAGGCAACTGAAGCAATGTAGTGACACATCCTAGTAACTCACACATTCATTCTTCTTCTGCAATAAAGCTGATGGGCAGGGGGGTTCAGTTGCTCTGCTGGATCTCAGGGATGGAGTATGAGAAGACACATAACTACAAAGAGAATGGAGCAAAATCTGTTTTGGGGGGAAAAGCAACCAGTTTCAGCTAGCATCAAATACCACAGACATCCACAGGCACAAATGTACATGCCATCAAATGTGGGGCTATTTTGTTTATTTTTCTTTCTAGACTAAAAATGCTATTATCCATCCCTAGTTTAGGGTCTGTTTTATTGATTGTATTCTTTCTGGGCAGGCATTTTATAGGTTTTAAATAGCAAAGGCAAAGTATTACCCTCAGGAACATCTTCTCTTGAACCAAAGAAATCTGTTATTCTGACTTTTGAGAACACTGAGTGAGCCAAAGCAAGCAACGATAAAACACTATAGTGACAGAAAGTCTCATAAAAAAAGAGGGTTTTTTTCCTAGATGGAACTATATCATGGCTTGCCTAGTGCTACCTTAACCAGAAACAGAGTAATTATGAGTGAAATACATGCAAAGATTGGACAGTAGAGGGATGTTTAACTTGTTGTAACTGCCTAAGGTGCACATGAAGTGGGTTATTCTGTGACCCTGAGCAATTTCACATATTTCCCAGGTTAGATTATATTTCCATATAATTGAAATAAAAATTAATGTAGTGAATTTCTTTAACTGCTCTTCTCCTATCGCTTCGAATTTGATGTATCATTTTACCTCTAGAAATCTGGCAGCCAGGCACAAATGTCTCTAAAAATGTCTGGATTTAAAAAATAAGAAAAGATCCTTTCAAATACGCATTTATCTTATAAGAATGCAGTGTCATTCTTGGGAGAAGAAAAATCCCACCCTGCTCTCATGCATTAAACCAGCTCATAGGCAGTATTACTACTACCTTGACTGGAATACATGCAACTTGCTCACAATTGCCCCATTCATGGGATTGTGTTTTTATGTGGGTGATATATACCTGAAAATTTATCCAGTAAAGCAGATGAAAAAAAACCCAAACAAACAAACAAACAAACAAACAAACAAACAAAAAAAAAAAAAAAAAAAAAAAAAAAAAAAAAAAAAAAAGAAAGAAAAGAAAAAAAAAGAAAGAAAAGAAAAAAAAAGAAAGGCTTTTCTTCAAGTCCAATTGTGACTTACCAAGAGATGTTAACACACACTTTGTAGAAGTCTCTCTCAGAAGATGTATGGTGGGCATTATGGTGATGCACAGTGAATTTTTCCTTGAAAATGTAGCAGAAGAACAGGAATAAGTTGTGAAGAGGTCAAGGGGCAGACTAAGCATCAAAACTGACCATGAAAGGTAATTTTGCTCAGCAACTGATTATAGTGTATAAACAAGCCCTGAAATTCTGATGCGCTATTAGACTCACAGGCAACTCATGGAAATCAATGTGGATCTTTCCATCAGCTAAGAGTGAGCTGGATCACATCCCATGTGCTTTTATCTGTTCCATACATCTGTTGAGAACAAATCCAATAGAAAGTTGAGCTTTAGCATGCATACCAGCCACAATATTTTTAAACACATGTGTATTCTTGCACACGGATTACTTAGCAGATGTAGTCTGATAGGTTTTTACAATGAGAACTCTCAGGGCTGTGAGAGACCATTCATGACTTCAGTGGAATAGAAGCCAAGAGCCCTTAACTAGAAGCCCTGGAGTAGGTTGCATGGGGTGTTTGGCTAGTAACTGCTAGAAAACTAGTAAATGCTTAAAAATGGGACCAAGGTTGTTTTCTGCCTTCCTTCTTCGAAAATGTCTTCCTCTGTCTTCCTGGTCCTGAATACAGGGGAGATTTGCTGGTTTGCAGACATCCATCATCACTCAGGCTCCCCACCCAAACCCTCCAGCTTCTCCTTGACCTATTTTCTTCCCCAAAGGTGAAGTGCAGAAATATGCTCCTCTTGCTTTACAGCCTATGCCATTTTGTTACTGTTTCTGTTTACTCAGAGCTAGAATTCAGGTGAGGAAGAAAAATATCTATTTTTCAATATCTCTGGAATACGTGAAGAATAATAAAAGGTTTTTTTGTAATTGCTGATCTTTGCCCCAAGGAAGCAAGAATTTGGAGTCAAGCTGTTTATATTTTTCTTCAGGAGCTAATGGGTTAATTTGTGCCCTAAGATAAAGTATTTGCTTCTAAGATATGGTCTAACTAGTAACTGCAGCATGCAGCTGACCAGCTGTTAGATATGTGATGGTTATCCAGAAAAAATCTGATTATTTGGTTTGGTTCTTTCTCACTGCTTTTGAGCAAGACTTAAAAAGCAGTCTCTGTGCATCTCTCATGTATGAGACACATTTTTGACTAAAGGCAAGCACGTTTCAAGCAGAAATAGCTAGGAGCTTTGATCTCTTCTAAAACCACTGAAGGTAGTTTATCTCAAGTCACACAAACATGGATAATCTTCCTGGCTTTAAATATGTTCCAGCTGAGATCCTTCTTATGTTTTTAATGGATGTCAGTAAGTCTTTAATAGCTGACAACTTAGTCCCCCAAGTAACACAGAAAGAAGATCAAGTAGCTCTGTCGTGGCCTTACAGTTTGCAGTGGTGTAGCACGGTGGAAATAACTTAAGCCATGAGCCTGAGAGAAGGGACAAAGCTACCATCAGCTCTGCCATGCTGCCTTGCATTTACACCATGTAACAGGAGAAAAGACGGAAATTTTTCCTAGGATGTCAGCATTTCTAAGTACCTATCTAGCTGTTGTCTGTCCTCAAGACTGCTGCCTTTACAAGCCATTTGCACTTCTTTTAAAACCGTTTCTTCCAAATGGACTGGCAAATGGGATGTTATTCCGCAGGCATCTGTTGCAGTAAGACCACTTGTGGGGACAAACACATGTATCCTGAGTAAGGCTAGCAGAAACTGGCCAGTGAGGTGTTACACCCTCTGTGTAAAATTTTGCAGGCTCCTCTTGGTGCACTTTGACCTATGCTGCTTCAGAAGTCTGCTCCATAGATTCAAATGTCATTGCAGTTCCCTGTATAGGTCTCTACAATAATAAATTTTAAGAAGAATAAGGAAATTAATATCTTACTAATCTAACACATTATTTACTGTATTTGTGTCTTTGTTACTCACCACTGTTGCATCTAAACCCTTTAATGCATTTGTCCTCACAAACCCTTTGCATTATTTATGTTTCACTTCTAGTGAACCACTAGGAAAATTAATGTACTGCAAAATTAAAGTGTCACATCCTGAAAAATCCAAATGGAAAGCACATTGTGGGACAAAAGACCACAGAGACCCTGCAAACCCTTCCATGATAAGCTGACATAAGGCCAGGCAGGGTTTCAGCCCTTAAACACGGTGACTGTTTTCCCATTACTCTTCCCTGCCAGCAGACTTAAAAAAGGAGGGGGCAGGCAGCAGACATCGGCTCTGCCTTTCCTCTCTTTGTGGGCCTTACCAGGCAGCAAGGCATAAATACTGTGTGTGAGACAACTCTGTGTGGGACAAAACTGGGAAGGGTTAAGGCAGAAGGGCATTCAAATACTCCCAAAGGCATTCAAGAGCTGCATGGCAGTGGAGCTCAACTCCTCTGCCCAGGGTGTTGAGCATTCAAATTGCTACAGCTAGGTATTGGCAAAATAAAAGATGAAGAAAAGGAAATTATGGCCTTTGGAGATCAGTGGACTTAAGCACCTCACAAAGAAGCCTGATCCTGACTGACTAGAAGCACAGATATGTCATATAAAATGTTTGAAGTTTGAAATAAAGACACACAGTGTGGGGTCAGGGACACCATATGGCAGCTCAGAGATTGGTGTCTCTGAACCAACCCAGGACTGGAAACAACAGAAGCGATTCTGGAAAGCAAATGTTCATCTCCATAACAATAAAAATGAAAACTTTGCATGTTCAGGCAAGTCCTCACAAAACAAACCTAGCAGGGAACTTCAGAGGATATTGTACAATAAAAACCAATTTCCTGTATGGCTTCTGCTTTTTGGAACTGCTCATCTGTTTGTGTGACATTTCGTACTGCTTCCAAGTGCACCGAGGGTACAGTCTTCCCATGCTCCTTCTCAACACTTTCTGCAGTACTTCTAACTCAAACAAACTAATTCCAAACAACCTCTCAGAATGAATTACTGTGCAAAAGAAGACCTCTTGGAAACTCATTTCAGTACATGTGAATTAACAAAAGAGTGTGTGAACCCTTGCTGCCTAGTTCTGAAAAGAACCTCACTATCACAAATGATTGTCTCTGATGACTGAAAAGAAGAAAAACTCTTGAACAATCAAGACTACCCTCTGCTTTTCCTGCAAGACTCCTGTCAGCTCTTTAGTGAAACAGCAGCTGGAGTATCTGGGTTCATTCTTTATTTCTTCCTTCTCAGTGATCCTTCCTGATTTTCTATTGATGATATATTCTCCTTTAAATATTTCTCTAAATTAGGTTTCCTGTAATTTCTCTGCCTAAACACCCAGATAGGTGCCTTTCCCTTTCTTCAGATATCTGGGAAGGAAAATACACAACATCCTGAGACAGACTCATGCTTTCTTAATGAATCTCTGCCTTCCCCCTCCATATACACAACCTAAAACACTCCTACTAAAAATCAAAATTATTCCTCCTAGTTCTCTTTAAGGAGTGATGATGCTGGTTTCTTATTAAAATTTGCCACATGGCTACCACATTTATTAGTATTCTGACTTTTGATTCTTTTTTGGTTCTGAATATCACATGTGTGATGTTCACAAAGCTACATACATGTGAAATGATCCACAGAAAGTGTGATCTAATTTTAGGGAAGTCCCACACTAGGCTTGTGTAGTAATTAGAAGTGACTGATCATTACTTGAAAAGCATACTAGATTGCTATTGTGACATTTGACAAATAAAATCTGAGTAGCTGGTTGAATAATGAAAGAAATGTTAACTAGCACATCTGAGGAGCAATGGAATTTGTTCTCCGAATACATTATTCAAGAAGCAATTTTTCAGTCAGTGTTAGAGGTGATATTGGGCAAAGTACAGGACAAAATGTTGTTCATTGTTAAGGCAGAGTTTGGTATATTTGCTGTTTTGCAAATTTGTCATTCTGCTGTGTATTTGAAAAGTTCTGTGAACACAGCCTGAGGCCGTCAAACTTTGTTCTTTTGGAACTGATCATTTTTCATCCAGTCTGAAGATGGTTTTATAATTCAAAAAAATGCCAAGACTATTACAGTTTCAAAAAGGTTATTTTCACACCAGCTGCAGAAATACTGTGTGTTTTGCTTGTTTCTGAAAATACTTTTAATATCAGGTAAGAAAAAAACCCAACCATGAATGTTTTGTGTTCATCCTAGTGTAAAATGTCAGAACAAAAGTCAAAAAGTTCAAGGTGCTCCCCTAACACATTCTGACATTAAAAACTTTTGATTTTATGAATATGTGCCCTACAGCTTATAGATTTTTTTCCCATTTCTTTGTTTTCTTGTACTTAGCTTTTTCTCTTATTTAGCATTCATCCATGGGAAGCTACTTGCATTTCTAGTCAATTTTGGAAGCTGGTTTCATCAGAGAACTTGATTCTTGGAAGTTCTGCCATTTATCTGGTGGTTGGTTGAAGAGCACTATNAGAACTTGATTTTTGGAAGTTCTGGCATTTATCTGGTGGTTGGTTGAAGAGCACTATGTCAGACCCCGCGAAGACCAGAGACTGAACACCTGCTCTAAATGCTGATAACCAGCATATTCCTGATTTAGTTGCTGGCAGAGTCAGCTCTGGGCTCCTCAGCAGACAGTGACATTTTGCTGCTCAAGAACCTGACAGCCATAAGATGTACGACATGCTGACTTAAAAGAAGGGGTAGAGTTTACATGGAAAAGCATTGCACGGAGTCATGTCACTTTGACCACATTTGGGGGCACAGGAAAATGGAGGGAAAAGGGACACTACATAGGGTGGCTCTCCCCTAGCAGTTACCACTGACCTAATTATTCCTTCCATAACCTTTTGGAATTGATAGCCATAGCTGCATTGAGCATCCTAGACTTCAATATATTTAGGTAGTGGGAGAGCAGATAATTTTCTTCCCACAGTTACATGCTCCCCATATCAAGAACCAGTGCTGTTCAGTGTTGAGGCTTAAATACCTGGTTTGCAAGAAATGCTTTCCTTTTGTGATACTTCTCTACCTTTGACAGTTACTCACCAGCGTGGATAGTTTTGATCTTCTTCACTGAATCTATAAACCTCTCCTTCATACCGTGTTGTTCCTGGCAGCCTTTGTTCCTTGATATATTGTATCAGCTTTCTTGAGTATCACTGTTGCATCAAGCCTCAGCTTGTACTAGAAAATCTAAAAGGGTGCCCTTTGAAAACATAATCAAAGTGATTAACTGTATACAAGTGACAGAAGACACAAACATTGAAAATGAGTGCTCAGCAGATAACATGCTTCATCTTCTCTCTGACAAATTATTTAATGTGGTTGTCTGAGTATTCACCAGCTTGACTCAACTCCTGCAATTTCCCTCTTCCAAGTTTCATCTCCTTCATTTTAAAACAGTAGCTGACACTGGACAGAGGATTTCTCTGCAAGGCTTGAGGCTTTTCACAAGGCAGAAGTACCACTTGGGACTTCTGGACTGCTACAGGAAGCATCCTTTAGATGTCAAGGAATCCGTGTGTCACTGTTTCCAGCATTCCCGGTCTCCCCTTCTTCATTTTGCTGAATTACTCTTTACTAAATGCAGATTGAGAGGATTGAAGAGATGAAGCCTATTTGTTCTGGTCAGGTCAGCATATTTTATTTTAAAATATCCCTTCTTCTTCTAACATGGGTGAGAATCTTCAGGCTGAAATAGAACACAGCTGAATATAAACTGTTCTGTGGTTTTAACTTACACAACCAGAATAGCATCAGAAATACCACGCATTATTAATACCAAGAGGATACTTTTATAGCCAGTATTATTATTTACTATTATGTATTATATAGGTATTATTATATGATAATCTGAATAATGTAATAATACAGTAATTATGTAATAACACAGTAATAATGTTATAATAAAATATGTTGCCAGAATTGCAACTGGTTGATTAGGCAACATGATAAACCGCAGGTGATATATAATATACACTCAGATTTCATGCAAGGATAAATCAAATTATAAGTTCTGATAAATTTGTGATATCTTACATCACAGCTGGCTTTGCCTCATGTGACTAGTTAAAAAAAGCAAAACAATTCCTTGTTGATGCCATAAAACAAGTAATGAGCTATAAACATGCCAGCCTTAAATTTGTAGCTAGGTGGTACTAACATTTTGATTTTGCTGGTGCTCAGCAAGTCTCTACTTTGTATAAATAAAGCCAAAATAGAGATAATTTACAATAGAGACAATTTACAATTTACAATTTACAAATTTACAATTTCTGACACACTACAATATCTAATGTAAAAATACATAGATTCTCAGTACACCTCCTTGCATATATGTATAAACATTATTACAACCATCAAAATATATTAGAAAAATTTGTATTCATCTTTGTTTCATCAATCTGGTCCATCATTTAATTCTGAATATTAAATATTTAGCACAATTTTTGGTTCTCTGACCCTAGAGTGTTATCAACAACAGCACTTGTTACTACAAAATGAGTTCAGTCCAGAAATATTTAATTTTTTTTTTTTTTAAATCTCAGCTTCTTCTGCCATGTTAAGGGTAAAAGTCTTCATACTTAAAATAACTATTTCAGGTGTTTCTGGTTTCAAAGAAAAAAGTGTAAAGGGAAAACTAAATAAGTATATGAGTTTGTATACGAAAGTTATACCCTTTTTTAAATACTCCCTTATGAGATTTGAATGCTATGCTTAATGTAACCCACACATGTTTTCCTAGTAACACCATATTCTCATTAAATTTGTATCTATTTAACAGTGTTTTGTGAATTCCATTTATTTTACACATAAACATATTCTTGTTTCAGTATACCTATTTTCTTTCATTATTCCAGTATGTTTGGTAATTAAAAAATTTAAAATTAATTTTTATTATAGTATCTGAAACTTTATCATGTTTGCTTTCCTTTTTCTTCACTTGATCTGCTAAACAACCCTGTATCATCACTGTTTGAAGGAGATTATTAAGAAGGATGAATAAGACTGGATGCTTACCTTGAAAATTGACTCCAGCTGCTTTCCTGTGGTGATAACTTTTGTTATCTCTTTATGGTTTCTTGTTCAAACAACAGAAACAAATTGTTCATATTCTTTCATTAGTACTTCCACTGCCACAGGCTTGGGCAAAAAATACTTTGTACCTCTATGGTAAATTTTTTATAGCAGCAATCTGTAGGTTTTGTACACAGATATGAAACAACAATGTAAAATTGTTTCGAGAATTGAAGACAACAGCATCCAAGAAGAATAAGATTACTGCATTTCTGGTCTCTTCTACTGTGTGCTGGTGTTACAATGGCTAGAAATGTTCTGATGTTTGAGGTGTGTGAAGTTTCATTCTTGTGTCCGTACAAGGCAGAAACAAAGCATAGCCAAGGCAGGGCAAGGCTTCGTGTGTAGCTGCTCACTAGGTAAAATACCTGAGTGCCATAGACCCTACAGCTCTTTTTCCTGTCCAGTTACACATTGGAGATGCATCTCCTTCTTTATCCATAACTCCAAAATCAGCTGAACAGCACCTGGGTGCACCAGTCCTCAGAAGCAAGTGCAGGAGGAGTTGAGAGAGAGATCATTGAGGGGTCGAAGAAGCTGCCACTTCTGGAACACGCGAGCTGTAGAATGGGCTTGACTCAGTTGTCGTCCTAAACCGGGTACTTACTAATTTGTATGCCATCCATATAATAACCATGCTGATGTTTCAGGTACTACTTTCATACATTTTGTGAATAAAATTATCATGAGGTGCTCTGGAACAGCTGTCCTGTTTGCAGAGATGCTGGGTATCTCAGTATGAAGAAGTCATCAAGACAACCACTCTTTTTTTTGATGTTGTTGTTCTCCCCCCCGCCCCCCCCCCAGGTTAAACAAAACTATTCAATTTAAAAGAATACACCTGGTCTGGAAATCTGTAATGCCATTAAATGCCTTATGTCTTGACACAGTGTACAACAAATTGGCATAACTTTTTTGTCCCATATTTGGGTGTATTTCATTCCCATCTGCTTATATTCTTTGATGTTTCCAGTTATAACTGCCAGTCACTTGGGTCTCTTAGCTATCATCTGCACAAATAAAACCTGACACTGCTTTCATAAAATAATGTCAATAGTATATCAAATTCTCCAACATATTCCCTGCACAGCTGCACCAAGTGACAGAAGTAAAACTGCCTTCAAGCATAATTTATAAAATCACAAGAGAAGCTCCTTTTAAAAGCAAAGCTTAGCTAACTTGTAAACAAGATGACAAATCACAAGCAGGTTGGTTTAGACTTTTTTTTTCCAGGACAGGAAAGGTCATGAAAAACATTTTTTTTCTCATCTGCCTCCTCCTTACCAGAGGCAGCAATATAAACAGTGAGAATAACCAGTGAAAAGACTTATCAAAAATAAAAAGAAGTTTTTATGCCTCCCACAATTTAGAAACAAAAATATAGGAGCAGAGGGGGAGAGATGCAAGTGCTTTACAAATACGACAGGCTTTATTCTCCTTTCCATCTGATATCTGCTGTTTCTTGTGGAGTACAGACAAAATTTAGGCATAGTCGCTGTTTCATTTGGGATCTTCTAATGCTTAACATATGCTCCCAACAGCTAGAGAATTGGCATATCAGTGTAGACTTCTTTCTAACATCTTTGCCCAGCATAAGATCCTGTTTTCGTAACAAAATAACCCTCCAAAACACAAACAAGACTACCAAAAAAAACCCCAAACCCCAGCAAAACATTTGATTTACTCACCTTTATTTCAGACGAAGTACCATCCTGTAGATGTTTCTAACAGGTATTTTAGAATCAGCCTGACTTTTATCAGTCAAGTGTCTTTTCTAAGACAAATTATCTTTTATATAAAAAAGATAAGTTTCTACACTTAACCTTTCTGAAGCAAACATCATTACAGAGGCCTTTATCAATAAACAGCTATTATTTAAAGATCAATTAAATATTCCAAATTACTAGACTGTAAGTTAACTACTTTGAAACCTAAGACATATTTTGGTGTATGTAAACTGAAATAATTCTAAGCCATGAACAAGTGACCTAATTAGCTCTCTGGAGAACATTAAATGCTTGGAAAATTTTGAAACTGACACATTTTCAGCAAAGATGGTACAGTAAAATACATAACACAAGATCGTAAAGCTCATGATCATTTGCTTCCTCTTGAACTTAAATTGTCAGCTATCAACAGGTATATTTTAAAGGAATCTGAGAAAATAAGATTTTCAAACACTTATTATTACCAAATATCAACATCCGCAGTTTAGTACCAAGTACTCACATACAGATCAGCATCATTATCTGTGTTAGAAGTGGACATAAGGGAGCAGTGACTGCACCTTTCTGTACCACTGCACTTGTAATGTAAAGAAGCATTACAATATTTTTGGTAAACCACTGGAAATGTCAGTGCTTTTTGAAAGTTATCTGGGCATGTTTATCTTGGAAAATATATTTAGATGCATAGATATATAAATTACTAAAAAGATGTGGAGCAGGACTCTTACAATGACTGCTGAGCAGCTGCTTCAAAGCAGTCTTGATTGTGAACCATATAGCGCAACTATACCTAAATATTATTTATAATTTTTAACAGAAAATTAAATTGCCTTTTTTATGTCATATATGAAAATTAGGTGATTGGCTTTTGCATATAAAAATCATCTTATGACCAAGTTAATAAGTATTAAAGTTGTTAAGATAGTAATTGTTAAATACCTTTTAATTATGGAGTTTCCATGCTTTCTGTAAATCCATGTTCCTCCCCAGCAAATGCTTGATTGGTGAAAGAAACTTTTGATGTACCTCAGAACCCACCAGTCTTGCTGGGCTATGGGGCTGGACAGTGGGGAATTCTAGGAAGGGTCAAGGGTGTATAAGGCTGGCCTTCACAAGGGCCCGTCCCTTCTCCCCCTGGCAGAGAAGCAGGACACATCATCTTTGCTCCCCTGGCGCTGGGTAAGTGGGTGAGGGGAAGGGCCTATCTCTGTTCAGAGACCTTTTATTTTATTTTAAGAGAATTTTGCCTCAGATTAGCTGAAGTTAATCCAGTGCCAAAGATTTCTGCTGTGGGCACATAACCAGTTTGGTATCAAGGATCTCCAATCCTGCGATCTCGGGTTTTTTATTATTTTAATTTAACAATTCGGACTCTGTTATTTTTCCAATTTATTTTTCTTGTAATAAACAATAAATTTTTTAAAATTAAACAAGAGTTGTCCTTATTCCTGACACTTTATGAGGCAACATTTTCTGTAAGATGAAGAAAGCATGTAGGAAGACTAGGAGAATGTAGAATAAATCTGTGGTCTCATCACTGGCTTACAAAACTAGCTAGGTACTGGGGAAACTGTCTTGCCCTCTCCTAGGGATCTGAAGATGTGGCATATGCAACATCCAGCAACAGGATGTAATATTCCTGGAATCTCCTTGAACACCAGTCATAATGAGACCCTGACCTTAGTTTTAGTTTCCGTACTTCACTGAAATGTTAATAATTAATAGGAATAATAATTATAAGCAACTTGTTTACTGCTACTTATGACAAAGAGAGAATTTGAATTTAGGTGAAAAACTAATATGCCAGCAGCCCATATGAGAGTAATACACATCCCACTTTTCATTTGTAAGGCATGATTACTTACACTGCAATGTGCCATATTTGCAAAGTCAATGGTTAAGTGGTATTTACAGTGACTAATGTAGGAGCATACAAAGAATGTTTGTTTGTAGAAGTGTCCTGCAATGTTAAGATTTACCAACAGTTCAGAATTGTGAACACAAGGAAAATTAGTGAGCAGCCATGACGAGCTATTTCTGTATGGACTGACAATTACACAGAGGTTTCAGCAGATGTTCTTTAGCTCTTAAAAAATACTTTATGAGGTAGCATAACTCGGTTTGGTTTTTTTGTTGTTTTCTTTCTCCAAAACTGGGAAGAACACTGTTGATAAACTCCATATTTCAACTATAAGCATGGCATGCTCTCAGTATGACTAGGTGGAATTACAGTGATCAATTACCTTGGAGTAATCTACATCCTGAAGCCCAGAAGACAGCATTAATCTTGATTGGTTGGCTCAGTTAGGGACTGTGACTCCAAAACTTATTACCTTCCCTCCCTTCAAGGGATGAAGTCATTTTACATCAATTTTGAGTTGATGGCATAATTTTTCTATATAGCTAGTGAGATTTGGCAGTCGTCCTATGCTTTTTTTCTCTCCTCTTGAGAAGGAATAAGCATAGGACAGTCCTGTTATTAATTTTGAATATGACAAGGAAGGTGGAGAGGAAACCAGTGAATTGAGAAGACAAAACAATACTTCTAAGGCAAAACAGTTTAAAATGCTGCAGCTGGGGCTTTAAAATCTTTCTCTCTGAGGTGTGACTCATTTAGAGCTTCAAAACTAAAGAAGTGTATGGTTACATTTTCCTGATTTTTATGGCACCTAATTGCAACACACTGATACTGTGGCATGATAAATAAACAACATCGAGATATTTCTTCATTTCCCCAGTTCCTTAACAGCTTCAGCATCCTGTGGTTCATGAGAAAATATCTCAATAAAGATTGGTAGGATAGGATCCTTCTCAATTCTAGAACATCTATGGCTAGGCCAGACAGAATCCTGTCAAGCATGGCATGAGCTAGGAATGGCACATTCTGTATACAGGCAGAGGATGAGGACTTGATGACTCTCATCTCCAAGAGCCTCTGGCTGGTATGACACTGGTGCTTGGATGGTATGATCTGTCTTCACTGTTTATTCCTTAGGCTTTTGATAATAATAAATGCCAGTAGAATTTTCTAAGTGATATTTGTTATGACTGCCTTCCTCAAGAAACTGATAGTAGTTCTCATGCATTAACAATGCAAGGAAAATAAGGAAAGCCTGAAAATGTATATTAAGTGAACTACTGTCATTATACATTAGATGGTTCATGAGAGCTGGGCAAAGTGTAGACCTCAGAAAAAGAAAAAGCATCTGAGTACTACAAATTCACAGGTTATTCAGCAACTGGTGTGCAATTAATTAATACCTAGCTGCTAGAACTGGCCAGCAAAACATGGTTAGATGAATTAAAGACCATGGCACTAAAACTGTCTTTTTAAGCTCTCAACATCTCTTAGTACGATCATTCTGTCAATACCTTTTAGTTGCAGTTATTCCTATCACAATGTTTCTCTGTGCTACTTGAACTCTGTGGCTAGTGTTGAAAGGTTTTTTTGAATAATTGCCAGTGTAACACATTTAGTCATTATTATTTCCATCATTGTAAGTTCTAGCATAAAAGTCACACAGAGAGCTGCTGTTATTGTTTTCAAGCTTTTTTTCCCCCCCATAACTTGTCAAATGTGGCCTGATTTTGCAGAAAAGCTGAATGTCATACACAGCCTCTGAAGGCTGAAAACTCCTTCTAGACATCCAGTTGCATCCTAAAGAACATGACTTAGCCAGTAGCAGATTGACATAGAAGTAAATTATTATGAATCATAGCATACCCATTGAAGATGTTTACTGATAGCTGGGTAATTGTAAAACATCATCTAAGATTAGATATCGAATTAAACTCTAAAGATAACTTGGATACAAAGTTAAAACAAAAAAAAAAAAAGAGAGAGACTGGGGATTCAAGGCACCTCGATTAGACATTGAGAATATCCACTATACATTTAAAAAACAAATTCTTTACACGTCATGTAAAAGAATTAAGGCATCCAGGATGAATTGTAGCACAGTAGTACATCTCATACTCATATTCAGCTCTACCCTGATTTATCACGCTCCTAAAGATAATGTAGACTTTCTAGAATGTTTCATTTCACCTCATACTTGTATGCTATCATTCCTGCATGTTTTTTCTCTCCCTCATTGCAACCAACCTCTTGCAGCCTAAGCATCAAGTGCTAGCTACCTGAGGCAGAGCTTTTCAGTCTCCTCCATTACCAAGGTCTATGGCTGCTCTCATATAAACTTCCCTATTGTATGTACTCCAGATAATTTCTCTGAGTTTCAATGATTTATGTAAATAAGTCAGATATTAAAATTAACCATCCTTCATGTATTATTCTGCACATATACCTGCATAAATACATATTCCTATGGCTAAAATACATCAGTTACTTCATTAATATAACTGACGGCATAACAGAGACCCGTCACTCATTTTGAGCTCATTGATTTAGCATGCCTCAATTTAAAGTAATTATTTTTGCCCTTTCTGTTCTACCCTGGTATTATCTATTCATTGGAGATACCTCGTACATTTGTCAGTATTGGAAATGTGTACTTTTCCCAAGTATTTATATTTGCTGCACAGACTCCAGAAAAAGACCTTCTCTGATTTTTCTCTTCCCTTTCTTCCTCTACTGTGTTTTGACCCTGCCTCCTTCTCTGTCACAGTTCTAGTACTTAATGGAGTCTTCATCCCTGAAAACCAGACTAGATAAAAGCCCTGAGCAACCAAGTGTGATATGACCCCTGATCCTGCTTCAAGCAGGTGTTTAAATGAGATGACTTCAAGAGATCCCTTCCAACCTGAGTTATCCTATGATGCTATGATCTGAGTCACTTTAATCCTTCATGCAAAGCAATCCATCCTTTTACAATTATAGCATTAAAGAGCACATGAGTTAATGACAGTAGCAGCAGGGACTGGAGGAGGCCTCCTCTGTGACATCTGCCAGATGTGCTCTCTGGACCTGGTGGAAGTGCAGTGGGATGTGCAACTACACTGGGATACAGGATGCCATTCTTGATCTCTCTGTGATATAACTCCTGTCTCATTCAGGGCCTTGCACAAAGAGCCCTCTCTGCACCCTTTTTGTCTTCCTATTATGCTGCATATGACTCTTATCCACAGTTCAAGGCTTCCTTTGGAGACAAAAATTACTGCCTAAGCTTAAGTTTTCCTATGGTGCTCACAAGTACACCATGTGCTAGAGACTGTGATGAGTAAGTCCTATAAGAATAAGTCCTATATTTGCATTTCTATAGCATTCAACAACACACAGCATGGTAAAGGCAGACTTGAGGCAATCCTCAGGAACAAACATAAAGCATTCAACACTACATTGTGCTTTAACTCCCTTATAAGTGAGCCCTTTGGAATCAATCTATCTCCTGTCTAAGAAGAGAATGCAGATATGTAAATTTTTGAATGAGCGTAGACACAAATTTTGTCTCCCACCATCCTTTGAGGCTCTGCTCTGTGCTGTCTACACAGAGGAAGAGAGGTGCCCTCCCGCTCTTCAACCCATACCACAGGCCTCTTGTATTCCATAATGGTTTCCAGGAGGCTGGCATGTCCTTTTCTCCTCGTCACCCTCTCACACTACAGGAGAGCCATATCTCCCAGGCTCTATGCTCTTTAGTCTCTTAGAAAACCCACCTCTTCAGACACCACACAGATAAGATTGGTCCTTTCTTTTTTTTTCCTCAGATGTGAGCAGAAATGCAGATGGGAAAAGGGAACCTAAATGAGGGAACCAATCCATCCAACCCCTTGTTGTTACAGTTAAGGATTTTATGTGTCCTGGTGACTGCAGCTACTTTATCATATAACACAATGCCTAAAAGTATTTTTCTTAACTGCCACAGTTCAATTTCATTAGTTACTAGTACTCAGAATTCTCTAGGTAAATTTCTTAACTGCAAAGTTGAAAAGTCTTAAGTCATTGTCATATATTGCAGTATACTATTTTACAATTCCAAGGCTTTAACTTTAAAATATTGGCCTACGGGTCTTTGTCATGAACATTTTTGACACTTGCTGGAAACTCTGAAGGGAACAACACTTTCACAAGTAAAAAGGGTGTTAACAAACGGTTGTATTTTTATAATACTTTTTAACCAACTTAAGAGTTGACTGTGCTGGAAGAACTATGCACCATAGCATATCTCTTGCCTTTGGCAAGAGAGCTGGAAATTCTACATCAAAGAGCGGAATCTCAAAAGATTTGGTTATGCTTAGATAATGATCATCTTAGTGATTCAATGGTTGCTCTACTTCAAGGATGACCATACATCTGGATCCCTTTGTTCTAGCCTTTTACTTTTTCAGAAGGTGAGTTTAAAGATCCTCTTCCTCCACCTTTAGAAATGTCCAGTGTTTGGCTTGGGGGTGGGGGGAGGGAGGGTGGTGGTGTTTGTTTTTTGGGGGGTTTTTTGCCTTGTTTTGTTTTTCAGAGTGAAAGAACAAGCTGATTATCAACCTATAGATTTTCAGGTAAACATTTATGAGATACGTTTCCCAGAGCAATTCTGTTAGAATTTGCTTCAAGTAAGTCGAACATCTGCACATCAGAAAGCAAATAAACCCTGAGTTAACACTTGTGAAAATCAAAGCAAGCATTATTACAAAGCAGCACTCATTACCTTTTTCTACTTGGTAAGACAATATAATTTTGAAGAAATCATCTTGGGAGGAAGCAACTCTTCAAATGTCTATTCATATCTACCTCACATAGTCATTTTTTCAGCTAAGGTTAGTCTAACGGCATTCAAAAGTGTTAGTCTACTGTTAAATGTTAGCTCTATAAAACAACATCAAACATATTCCAGAGATATTGATTTTATTGCGTTGTTGATACAGTTCAGCTCTACAGGTCCTGTGTAAAGACACGGTGTCCAGTCTGTATACATGCCAACTCAGAAAGCCAAAAAATTGTATGTTCTTTTCAGAGACTAGCACAGAAAAATACTTTTTCTTCTTTGATTAGCACAATATTATATTAACACCTTCCAGTCAAAGAAAGACTACTATATATCTTATACATACTTAATAAACATTGTAAAGTACATGTATTGCATGTGAACTATGTGCCATGTATGACTTCAGACATGGATGTGTATCCTGCTTGTTAAAGTGATTCAGGGAATAGACTGAAAGATATTGTATACATCTTTGTTGCTACACATTAGTTTTCTTTTCATAAAAATTGTAAGCGCTTCTCTATGAAGAGATGAAAAGACCACCAGAGTGCATCACTGGAATCTCCTTCCAGGAAGACCCTGAGTATTGTCAGAAAGTTAGGAATTTGGGAAAAGTCTCTGGGTGCACGATGTGGGCTGTAGTCTCCTGTCCTCCCTCTGGTCAAAAATTTAAAAGAAGGAAAAGGTTTCTATATCGTCTCATGCTTTTCCAGACTTCTGATTGTATTGCTTAAAATGAAATCTAAATAATTGACTGAGGATGGGGAGTGGGGGTGTGGCCATAAATCTTAATTGGATTTGATCCTGTCCACAAACTGAAATGGTCACCTCAGTCTGAAATCAGATGAAAGATGAGTTTTTCCTGCTTAAATGGTATAAATTTTTGAGAAGTGCTTCCTGGGGAGATTTCCTTACAAACTCAAACAGATGTACTTAATAACGCTGAGAAAATTTGGTTTGTGCAGCCTGGAAAAGAAAAGGGTTAGGGCTGATCTGCTTGTGGCCTTCCAGTACTCGAAGGGAGCCTACTTGAAAGAGAGGGACTTTTTTATAAGAGCATATAGGGACAGGACAAGCAGGAATGGATTCAAACTAAAAGACTGTCCATTTAGATTAGAGGTTAGGAGGAAGTTCTTTGTTGTGAGGGTGTTGCCCAGAGAAGTTGTGGATGCCCCATCCCCATAGGTGTTCAAGGCCAAGCCTGGATGAAGCTCTAAGCAACCTGGTCTACTGGAAGGTCTCCCTGCCCATGGCAGGGGGGTAGAAACTAGATGATCTTTAAAGTCTCTTCCTATCCAACCATTCTATGTGAAAACATTATTTGTTAATAAAT
>VZTH01005947.1:257592-313621 GCA_013397815.1 Aleadryas rufinucha
TATGTGAAAACATTATTTGTTAATAAATACTGTTTAATTATTTCTTAATAAATAAAATAAAAATAAATAAAAATATCTTAAAATTTAAAAAAGCAACCTCCAGGTTTTTGTTTTCTTCCAAAGAAAAACTGAATGCAAAATTATAAAGTTATAAAAACTGATCTGTGAGTGATGAAGTCTTAGTAGGGTTGCTATTGAACTTGTGCTCAGCTACTGAAAATAACAGGAAAAAAAAGTGTTTTATTTTTACATAACAGCAAATAGTCCAAGGGTTAGGAAACATTTGCAGAACCCAACAACCTTGCAAATAAGGATGCAAGCCTGTAATGGAGTTCAACAAAAAGTTCAATAATGTTGAAGATCCTTTGCCCAGGGTTATCAGATCTAATGAGCCAATAAATGCTAATAGATCAAAAGTCTAGCTGGGCCTGAAAAGCCTAAGAAGTTTCCGTTAGAAAACAAGAGACATCCCTAGACTTATGGTACAGTTGCTGCTGATGTATCTAGCTCAAAATTTCAGCTAAATTCCATGTATAAGACAACCTCATAAAAAAGCTGAACTAACAAGACAATAGCAGGTAAAATCTGATAAATGCAGATGATTTAGGGTAACTGTATTGGGTTTGTATGGCTAAGCTTTGGTAGCAGGGGGGACTACAGGGGTGGCTTCTGTGAGAGGCTGCCAGAAACTTCCTGCATATCCAGCAGAGCTAATCCCTGGCAGCTCCAAAGACAGAGGTGCTGCTGGTCAAGGCTGGGCCAATTACAAATGGTGGTAATGCCTCTGTGATAACAGATTTAAGAAGAAGAAGATATAAAAACAATGTTGCACAATTGAAATTGCAGAGAGAGAAGAGCAGGATGAGAACTTGTGAGATAAACTCTGCAGACACCAAGGTCAGTGAAGAGGGAGAGGGAGGATGTGCTCCAGGTGCTGGAGCTGAGATTCCCCTCCAGCTGGAGGTGAAGACCACAGTGAAGAAGCTGTGCCCCTGAAGCCCATGGAGATCCATGGAGGATGCAGAGATCCACCTGCAGTCTATGGAGAGCCCCATGCCAGAGCAGGTGGATGACTGCTGAGAGGAGGCTGTGACCCTGTGGGAGGCCTGTAGAGAGAGAAGCCCTGTTCCCATGCTGGAGCAACCTGTCCTTCAAGGACTGTGCCCTGTGGAAGAGTGACCCACACTGCAGCAGTTTTGGGAGGACTGTTGCCCACAGGATTGACTCACGCTGAAGCATTTTGCAGAGAGCTGTTGCTCGTGAGCTGGAGTCACATTGGAGAAGTTCATGGAGAACTGTCTCCCGTGGGAGGGACCCCATGATGTTGCAGGGAATGACTCCTCTCCCTAAGCAGTGGGAGAAACCACGTGTGATGACTTGACCATACCCCCCATTCCCTGTCTTCCTGTGCTGCTGGGGGAGGAGGTAGAGATGGGAAGGAGGAAGGAGTGAGTGGAACGTGTTTGCAAAGTTTTATTTTATTTCACATGATCCTGGTCTGATTTTGTTAGTAATAAATTTAATTAATATCTCTAATTCAAGCCTCTTTTGCCTGTAGTGGTGTTTGGTGAGTAATCTCTCCCAGTCCTTAGCTCGTGAACCCTTTGAAATTGCAGAGGACCTGCAATTTCAAAGGGAACCCTTCTCTCACCTGTCCAGCTGCAGAGGGGAGTGATAGAGAGGTTTTGATGGGTGCCTGTAATCCAGCCGGGGTCAATGCACTACAGTAACAAACAAACAAACTCATAAGAAGAAACTAAGTAACTTTTTTCTGCCTTGATTGTCTGTGGGCTGTTGATGAGGTGAGAATTTTCACTGTGATTCAAATGACAAGTTAGATTCCATGGAGCAATTCCTTCTAATCTTATGATTTTAAATTTGTAGCTTAACTTCTTATCAACCTTCTCAAGATGTTCTTGTCCCCTGGCCATATGCAAAAGGCAGGAATGAAAAGCCATGTGCCTGGTCAAATCCACAGAATGTTTCACACTCCTACGTTATACACGGTTTTCTCCAGTACATGTCCAGGTGGCCGCATCAGTATGCGCAGCACAGGAGGATTGGGAGGAGTGACAGAAAAGATCATTTTCTCTTTCACACTTTCAGCCCAAGCACCAAAGCAGTGCAGGTTACTGCAGGCTGCCTCCCCAGGGACTTCTGCATCTTCCCCCCACTCCAGGAACTGCAGCAGTTCTGACACACCATCTTGCAAAATCGTTACTTAAGCTAGTTGTCAAGGTAAATCAAGAGGAAGCAGATGGATCACAGAAGGAATTAAAGTTACTTATATCTCTTATAACACTTACTCCTGTTCAGTAGTCATTGATATTCTACTCCTTACATAACAAAATTAAAGATGGTCCTTATTTAGGTATACAGCTATGTTTCATTTCAAGACATGACAGAGCAATTTGAATCAGTTTCCTAAAATTATTTTCTTATTTTCCAGGTGGAAGTAATTCAGGAAACTCTCCTACTTGTTCTTTAGAATGCAGAATTTACATTTCTTTAGCTCTTCTTGAAGAAGGGAACTGAAAAATATCTTGCATCCACTGGCATCCGTTGCTTGACTGTTTCACATGCATGACATATTCCATTTTTGCTCTTTTTTTTGGAATATATCAACAAAAATATTCATGTGTATAACAAATATTAGGTGCTGCTGTCATCCAATTTCTTACAGATATGAAAAGCAGAACTGGAAAAAAAAAAAACAACCCCCCTAATTTTAAAGCATATATAACATACTTTAACATTCTTGCCTCCTAACTCAAGGTTTAAAGTCTCTCAAGATTACCACACTAGGGGTAAAATATTTCTTCTATTAAACCTGATACAATGGGCAAAATAACAAAGACCTTTTCAGAATCTACTGCTATGCCTAACTGAGGTTTAAATACATGTGTATATAAACAAAAATTATCCTGAGACAGTGAACAGCAACACTTACAGACACCAAGAAGCAAAACCTTCCTCTCATGTGCCCCTTTTTATTGAAAGGCAGCTTGTACTAATTAGCCCTTGAAAATTACAAATGCCAATCATTAGCTTTCAGCCTAAATTATTTTGGTAGGTAAGGTTATTTTAGTCCTATGGGGTCAACAACGGCTGGTGAAAATCATTCAGTGAAAGAACATCCTGTCTCTGATCCCTGAAGAAAACCCTAAGGGAAAAAAAAGGCAACATCAAAAATGTAGGCACCAAATGAAATGAGAATGACAGTTTTCCCTTATAAATTAATGTTTCTGGGACTTCTGAATATTAGTATGCTAAAGAAAAAGTGTTTATTAAGGAAAATCTCACAAACAACTTTTTTTTTTTATTTATGTATTTAAGAAAGCTATTGCTATCTCTTTGTTATCAGTCAGCACAGGGAAGTGCCAATGACAGGTCCAGATGGCTGTTGCTCCTTGACTTGTATTCCATTGCATGGAGCCAAAGCAGGTCAGGAAAAAAAAGGAAAGGAAAAAAAAAGGTCAGGCAAGAAAGAAGTAATTTTAGTACCTCTAAAGTAATTTTCCATTGTGAAAATGTAAACTTGTGCCAGTCAACCTGTCACTTCTTTGAAAGGAAGCTGGTGTTGGCTTCCTTTTATTCATATGACACGAATAAAAGGTCAACAGAAACCACAAATCCAGAAGAGATTGCAGCCTGCAGTGATGCAGGCCATGTAAAGATGAAAAGGCATAGGCTACCATAGTTGGAGTTCCCACTCCTGGTTCTTCTCTAGTCCAAAGTCAGAAATAACTTTACTGATTGTGCCACTAGAGACTGCTTCTTTATCTCCACTGATTCAACTGCACTGTACCATTCTCACCTGCTTAAAAGAGGAAAAACAACCTCATCCAACCAGCTCACATTTTATCGCAAAATCTAATAATCAGTAGGCCTAAATATATGAGGAAGGATGACCATTGCTTGTCTCAGTAGAACTGAAAGAACAATCTGGAGGATTCAATGAGGCACAAAGCAGGAGAGTTTCTAAAATCAGCCGTGAGCAGTACTAGTCAGACACTCAAATGGAATTTTTGTGAACTGAGTAGCCCAAGTTATCTTTTGCCATATCTTGTCATAATAGATTACATTTTCAAAACTGACTTTGTCTCTTGTGTGCTTTTCTTAGACTCATGCATCTGTGAATATTTAGAAGATTATTTAAGTAGAATTTTGAGAGTTTGAGTTTCATTTTAAATATTTTCTTGATTAGTAAGTTTTAATATATGAGTAGTGGAAATTTTGAATTTTGCATGACATCATTTCTGTAACTCCAAGATAGACAGGACTTATTTGAAGTTGAAAAGACTGTTATTTCATTTGGGAAAAGATAAATACCCAAGAAAGTGCTGAGCTATCAAAACAATTCTGAGACACAAATTACATCCTGAGCTAATCATTCGCATTCACTGCCAAAAGCATCTTCCTTCCTTGCTTGCTTACAGTATTAGAAATAGCAGCTGCTGTTGAAATCTCCCCTGGAGATTGTTAGGATCTCCATGAGGAAAAGCTTTGCACTGGAGGCCAATTTCAATAAATAACAACAGCAACTTTATTGCATGTGATAATTTTTTGACAACGATACAAAAAGTTGGCGCCTATTTTCATACATGTGAGCTGACAGAAATTTTTCTAAGCAGGCTGTAACCACCCACTTCTGGAGGAAAATCCTTGTATCTTGTGCTTCTGCACTAATGGGAGGCTCCACGTCCCCTGCTCTCACAGCTTAATACCTAAGGTGCTCACTGCAAGACATAAGGTATTGACTGCAAGACATCCTTACAGCAATATTGCTGAGGTCAAATATCCTTCTAGAAGACTTTCAGAGACCTTTGGTTCCCAGCAAAGTAAATGAGGAACTTTTAAAATTCTGATCCATTTATGTGATTGTTTATAAATATGCATTGCCTTTCCCAAGGCCACAAACACTGTGAAAATAGATTGCAGTGCAATGCACATGATCGTTAGATTGCAGGGTTTGAAGGAAAGATTTTTATTGCTGTAAGATTTTGAAACCAATCTTCACTCACTGAATTGCTTGGTAAATGCATTTTAGATACATTAATAGCATAAAAAATAAAGGAAGTGCTGAGGTTTCCAGTGAAGGCTGTTTTCTAGTGTCATAGTTGATCTCCTAAAATCAGACGCTTGATCAAGAGTTTTGGAAAATGCTGCTCATGTTTATTTTGGTGCAATTAAGGTCAGAGCTGCTCTGATCATTGTTTGCTTTAAGCAGAACCTCCAAATAAATTTCTCTATGATAAATTAAATATTGACAAAGAATAAAATATTTCTGAGCAGGCATCAGTAAGAATTAGAAAAATCTGTTTAAACAATAAAATAAAGGATACCCAATAGAATAGCTTGGAGAAGTGTGTTGTCTTCTAAAACCAGGTTATTTGTGAAAGTTCCTTTGTCTTCTCTATTGATACTTATTTTCTTGTATTGGCAGGTTTAATGAAGACTAATGACCAGGTTAACATTTCTTACAGTACTGATATAAAATTCAAAAAAGGACACAAAAAAATCAGTGTCTCCAAACTGTTCTCTATGGAAACCACACTGTATTCTAAGAAGAACAGTTTATAGCTTCATCAATTTTTAATGAAATGAGTTATTATTAATATACTGTTTTTTTCCTTGCTTGTACCTTGATTATTATGTATTCTATCTGGTGATCAATTCTTAAATTAGTGTATTGAGAAGAGGTAATAAAAATCTCTGAATTATGAACTACATAGGAAAATGTAGCATACTAATACCACTTTATAAAGGGAAAATATTCATTACTGGCAGTTTGGCATATTATTCAACACATGGAGAAACAGGAAATTTTCCACTTTTGTATTTATTCTTCAGTACAGTATTTTCTAATAAAAAATAGAAAAAAATGCATCATTGTGAATATAATTATAGTGAAATATTTTTAAAAACCCAAATATAATCAATTACCTCAACCTTAATATTAAAGCACTGGAGAATCTACCACAGGTAGGAGATGGAAAACAATTTTTCCTTCTACAATTACTATATACTTTCTTTTATGTGAGTCCAAATGTTTGGATGAGATGGTGAGCATCTGAAACTTCTCTTAAGATGACTTTAGTTCAGCTCAGTTACTGTTGCCCTCTTTTGCCATGCATCTCGTGAGGGAGAACAGAAGTGCCTTTCTGGGAATTAAGCTGTTCAGATCCCTGTCCATTGGCATTGAAAATTATCTACTCCACTTTCAGTCTCCAAGTATGTTATTTGAAAAGTATAGTCACAGGAGTCAGGATGTGCTGAAGAATAACCTAAGTGTTTTGCCTGGGTCCTCTGCTTACAATGACTTAGTGAAAATATTCACTTTCCATCCAGCACAATCCCTGCTTAGTTGTTAGCACAATCTTCCCCATATTAATATCTTGTTTGAGTCTGCTGCTCATCTCACTTTAGTCAAAACCTGGATCAAACCCAAATGAAGTTAATGGATTTACTCTGGTGTAAATCCAGTATAAAAGAAATTACTTTTGCATGCAGATTGACTTATCTTGCTTTTCAGATTTCTTTGCCCATGCATGTAAAGCAAACCACTTTACATGCTACTCAAGGATAAAAACCTATCATGCAGAAATTGAAATTCACATCCAATTTCTTTTTCCCCAGTAGATGCTGTGTCAAAGAAAGTAAAACATAAACAAGTGGTATTTCTTCCCATATAGATATTTTGAGCTCTATATTCTTCTGTCTGACACTGTTTTTGCGTCTGTCGCTCCACACGTCACCTTACTTGAAATTTTAGCTATATCTTTGCTACAAATATAATGCCTTATCATACAGAGTGATAGGTTAACTTCTGTGTTTTTGCACGTTGTTCTTTCAGAGTGAACAATGCCATCTGATACAAGAAATTGGATGAAAACAGGTGCTACAAAATTACACCAATACAGTAGTGTAATGTTCCTATAAAAGTTGCAGTTACATACATTTTTCAAACCTGTTCAAACTATTTGAATTTATTCACTTATATTTTAAGGCAACAGAATTAGCAGTTGAAAAAAAAAAAAAAGGGGGGGGCAGGGATGAAGGTTTGACCTGCTTTTACTTTTCCAGTAGGTACTACAAGCTTTCTAATCTCCTGCATAACTCTTTCACGAGAACCAGACCACTGAAGCCACGGGATCCAAGAAACCTGAAATAGTGTCTCTTTTCACATTCCACTTCATGACAGTCTATCTATTTCTCTTATTAGTTATTTTGAAGGCAAGTATGGTACAGAACATGCAGTTTCCATAGGCATTGTACCTTATTGTACACGACATGACATGATAAAAAAAGTAGGCTAAAGCAAGAGGACTGAGAAAAATAGCATTTTATATTTGATTTAGTAAAAATGTAGTTTCTTTTCTGCCTGGAGCAGATCTACTGAAAATAAGGGATGATATATTATAAAATATAGAAGGAATTTTAGACTGCAAAAAAAGTTTGATGTTCTTAAAAAAAAAAAAAAAAAGAGGAAAGAAGGGAGGAAGAAGTGAAGCTAACAAACCCTTACGATATGAAACTCAGAACTGAAAAATCCAAGAATTTCTATCCAAGTGTTGATTTCCAATACCTGGTTTTGCAAACTTATCTGTGTAAGACAGGTGATGAAACACTTAAGTAGCTTGTACAGTTGTTTAAACAGTGTAAAGAGAAGGTTATTGATACCAAATGATGCTTCTCCAGACCATTTCCCTGATGGTAATACTTGTTTATGCTATTGCACTGATTGTTCAGCACTACTCTTCCTCACTGCTATCAGGCTCTCAGCATTTTGGTAGTTCTTTCATATTTCTCTAGAAGACCATCAACAGTACTGTGCAACACTGCTGCTAATGAGGCCTGCTTCACATAAAATAAAATGAAGTTGTTTGTAGTCCAGATCAGTTCCTCTATTGAACTTCTCATGCATCACCATGAAACAAACAAATTGAAAAACCCAGCTGGGCTGAGAAGAACAGAGATGGCAGGGGAAGGTGGTAACAGATGACTGACAGGGTGAGGAGACAGGTGTGGATTTATTTAATCCAGGATCACTTCAAAGGAAGTTGTTCTGCTCTCCTAGACTGCAAGAAATGGTAAATGACACAAAACCTCTGAAGCATATGAAAAAAGAAAGTAGAGACTGGGGAGATCAGAGGCAGAGTGGATTTGTAAACAGAAATAGTAAGTTTTGTGAGGAGGTAAAGCAATCTTATGAGTACAGAGCACTGTTCTTTCACAGTTCATCTGCTGCATGTGACTCAGGGAGTGGAGCAACTCTGCAGGAGGAGTGTGGTATGAGTAAGCAGCTTATGCAATTCTCAGGAGCAGATGCAAATTAGAAGGTCTGCAGGACAAATAAAGAAATAGCCAGTCAAAGATCATAACCATAAATCACAGAGCAAGCTAAGGATTATAGGGTAGTGGCTAGAATTTAATTCAACACAATGTGTTAAGGCAATAGGGCAAGAAAAACATAATTCCAGGAAGTGAGAAGAGAAATGCTGAGCAACTTGCTGGATATTTATTCTTGACACTAAACAAGGGCACTAATGAGGCCATATTTGAAATGTCACATTGATTTTCTGTCTGATTCATTATCCTACAGAAAAATATGACTTTATGGAAAGGGTACAGCTTTGGCAGACAGCTGGCTACATACATATCTGTGAAGTAAATAAGACCAACAAAAGGACTGTAGCCTATCATGTGAATATCCACACTTCAACCCTTTGCTTGCTTTCTGGGCACTGTACTGTCCAGGGGTTCAGCTCACTAATTAAGGCCCAGCTTGCCATATCATAGCCGTGGGACTTCCACTCTGTTTCACCGAGAAAACTGGTACAGACCTGCAAGAAAGTCCATAAATTAAAATAATGCAGAACAAAAAAAGCAAAAATGTGGAAGTGAAATAGTTCATGTGGTGATGCCCATTGCCCTTTCTGAGGATCCATTCCAGCTTCCACCCAGGACAACTTATTTACTTTCTCCTACTCCACATCCATCCCTGACTTCCTGGGCAGCCTTCTAATTATGTACAAGTTCCTTTCTCTGAATCTGGGATCCCAGATTCCGGTGAGCCCTTTGCAAACCTTGTAAACATCTCCATAGGAAGCATGGAGTTAGACTTCACGCAGCAAAAGTGAAGTATTGCTTGACATCCACGTTGTGAATACGTGTACTGGCATAAATTCCTGAACTATTGGTCCCACAGTCAACAACAAATGACTGCAAAATTTAGGGATAGGCTTTCAGAGTCAGAAATGGTTTTGGACCAATATGTTTTAAAGAATGTGTCATGGTCTTTTCAAGGCAGTTCTGTGTTTGCACCAGGTACAAGAAGCTTGAGAGGAACTAACTAGAGAAACTTTGCAATTGTATTAAATGAAAGACCATAATAAGTATATTTGCTTTATGATGCAGATGGATAAAGAAAGGACACATAAAAGTTTGTGAATGGACTTATTAAAATATCAGTTCTCCCTTCAGTATATATACATGAGCAATATTTCATATATATCATTACTCTGAAAAAAAAAGAAAAAACAAACTGTGTTTTGAAAATGTGAGAGTCTGTGCAATAACACTGTAATATAGATCTTAAGTGAGTTACATGAACTAGCTGTAGTAAAACTGAAATACATAAAATATTTGTCCATGGACCATTCAACAGTTGCCAGGTGTTTTTAAATGCCTTGTGACACTGGGGATAGGATTAATATGGAGGGGGGGAAAACCAGAAAATAAGCCCAAAATTACATTCTGGAAAGTCTGCTTAGAAATTTCTTGAGCACAAAATAAAGACCAGTGACATTTGCTCTTATGAAAACTGCTTTCATGAAGGAAATTACACATTCTAGGTAAATTCTAGTTAAATTCTCCTTACACATGCATGAACTAATGCTCTGTACCAGGTAAATATTATCCAAGGAGCAATATAAAGAAAATATATTCTGATTATTCCACTCCTGAAATGGTTGGTTTTCTATGGCTTTCACTGAATTCAAACATATCTGAGTGATCCATATGTGAATGGCATTAACTTTTGTTAGAGGGAGACGAATTAAGTCTCTTTAATAAGAACATTAGTGCTTTCTAGAAAAGAAAAGCTAATACAAAAAAATCTTTAAAAAATTTGAGATTTCCATCTTTTACTACATGAAAGCTCCTCCAGTAATTTAATGTCAGTCTTGTTAATCCTTGACAAGCTGACAAACCATGAAATTCAGCATTATTACCATGGTAAAACTGTGAAATCCTTCATCTGCTGCTATGATCTATACAAGCCAGTATAAGGAAGATTATTAGAGTAGTAGAGAGTTATTTGAATCCCTGCCAGGTTAGTTCCTGCATGCATAAACAAGAGAAGACCAAATTTATTCATATCATCTGCCCGAAGTGTGTGTCACAAGGTCCCCACACACAGCTTTTTGCTAACTTTCCTTATGGCCCTCACAGATGATGGTAGGCAAATGGATGGTTTCAGTCAAGCACCACCCGAGGTTTCTGGAGCAAATGAATCATTTGAAGCTGCCATCTACCTCCTTGGCCCCAATGTGTTTAACGTGCCAACATGTGGGTACAGCTCAAAAATAATCTACAAAATAATTTCTGATAATCAGTTACAGTGCAAATTATACTACCTGTGGTCAACAATTTTCCAAGGAGCACCTCAATTTCCATCTCCCTGCTTCAACCTCCACAGCATCAGGAGCAGGGGGGTGGTGTGGGCTATGTGATGACTTACTCCCACCACCTGTGCTTTTAAACAGGGTCACTTCATAGAAGTAAAAAGGAATAGAAAAGTATAATGTAGCACAAGCTCACAATCCTAATTTCCTTTAAATTCTTACTGCACTTAAATTTGGTGGAAAAGGGAAAGAATCTCCTAAAGGAAAAGAAAAAAACTATTAAAAAAATATGTGATTCTATGGAGGAGATTTATATAGAAATACATTTCTAAAATAAAATTATTCAGCCAGTTTTCCTCAAGAATGAAATACCTGACTCAACTTTTGTAGTTCTTTCTTCGTCACATGAGAAATCCTACATATAGGCTAGCTTTTATACAAGATTTTCTTTGAGACTAACAAATTCTGAAAGCTTTGTGTCCTTTCTGCAGAAGTTTGATTTTTCACCTATGACATTCATAAGCAAATGCAGACCCATGTTCTTAAAGAGATATAATTAAAGATGGCTGTTGTGATTTAACCCCAGCCAGCAACCAAGTACCACGTACACTCTCAGTCACTCCCCCACCAGCAGGATCAGAATCAGAAACAGAAAAGTGTTAAAATTTGTGGGTTGAGATAAAGACAGTTTAACAGGGAAAGAAAAAGCCACACAAGCAAAGCAAAACAAGACATTAATTCCCTGCTTCCCGTGGGCAGGCAGGTGTTCAGGCATCTCCAGGAAAGCAGGGCCCCATGACACGTGATGGTGACTTGGGAAAATAAATGCCACAACTCTGAATATCCCCCCCACACCCCCACTTTATATACTGAGTATGATGTCATATGGTATGGAATATCCTTTGGGCCATTTGGGGTCAGCTGTCCCACTGTGTCACCTCCCTGTTTCCCATACACCCCCAAGTCCCTCACCAGCGTGGCTATATGAAAAGCAGAAAATACTTTGCTCAGCAATAACAAAAATATCTCTGAATTATCAACACTGTTTCCAGCACTAATCCAAAACACAGCCCCAAACTAGCTGCTGTGAAGAAAATTCTACCCCAGCCAAAACCAGCACAATGGTCCATGGGGTTTATTAGCTTTTTTATCTTAAAATAATAGGTATCATGGATTCTTTTGCAGGAGGAGTACAGTGGTTCTTTGTCAGGTAATGGTGGATTGAATTTTAATTCTTTAATGTGTGTAAGAGTGTTTGTATCTTCACTTGCAATATGCTGCAGGGCCATGAAGCAGTATTACTAAGCATATTACAACAGCCACAAGTCACGTAAACATATTTAAGATCACAAACTAAACCAGCTGGACATAAGTTTTTATCTGGTAGAAATAAAAACACCACCTGGCTCTTCCTCACTGTTAAATGCGTTGCAGGAATAGACATATCACAAGATATCTGAAAATCTCATTTTTAAAGCCTTTGAATTTATTGCTTGGTGTCCTTCATTCTATTATGAAGTGGTTTAAATGCATACAATTAACATAAAGAAACATCTGAATTATTACTTTAGTTTGATCAAGAACAATACAGAGGTTTAACATTTCCTGGTCTAAACTGAAATAGTGATTTAATAGTGAAGTCATGCCCCAATTTAAGACTAGATAATCCTCACTGTAGCTTGTGATTCTCTGCCTGCCTGTAACCCCCTTCCCCACTCCCTTATGAACTACAAGCAGCCTCTCTCATCTACCTAATTCCGTTCATGACCCCAGAAGAGGTCACTGGTACCAAACTGACTGCCACCCTTTGGGCTCCAGATGATACTCTCCTGCTCCCCTAAGACCATTAGATTTGCTAGTGTTAGAAAGGAGGAATCCACTATCTACGGCTTGTGAATTCCCTGCTTGCCAGGGAAATAAACAGGAGGCATGCCCTGTTCAGTGTGAGTGACCTGCAGTAGTAACTAACAACTAATAACAAATAGGTTTTCCTTAAAAAAAGAAAGAAAAAGGAACAGCTAACTATCTCATCTAATCATTAAATTAGAGAAAGGGAGGTGGTGGGGATGGAATCCTAATTATTTCTCTTCCTTATTTCAAAGTAAATTCAGACATCCACGTGACTTATTCATATCAGACAAAATGGGCAAAACTAATGTCATATTCCTGAAACTAAGATACTACACAAATGTACCTCTTTATTTAACTCTTGTTGAAAAAGTTGCTATGACATTTTATAACTATAAACTAGGTGATTTCAGTATCTACTTGCTGGTATTGATCCTAGATATCTCTGAGCCTAAGATGCTGGTGGTTTTGAGAACATTAGCTTTAACAGGAAAACACTAATTTTTTTTTTTTTTACAATTAATATTTTACAAATATGGTCAGATACTTAGATTAACTTTTTAAAATTTAATTTAAGAATAATAGCCCAAATTCTAAACCAAGCACATCTCCACATCTCCAAGTGATTAAAATCAGTCATGCAATGCCAGAAGGACTAATTTATCAGTACAACTACTTCAGCCATACTAGAACAGCTAATGCTTTTTTTAATATGCTATTGCTGTTATAAAAATGCAAGCTACTCATTAACTGTCTGTAAAAATTTTTATGGATTTATTGCTTAATTAGGTTTGTACCTTTATTTGACAGGGGTTATTAAATACGGCATATAATCCTCTCAATTCCATGTAAAAGTCCAAGCCATTTTTTATGGGAGCCTATATTAAAGCAGAACTCATGGAAAAATAAGATCTCTTAATTCACTGCAAGGAGTCTATTTTTACAGCATATTGTAACAAATAGCTATTTATTTACATTCTTTCAAATTTTTTTCTGACTTTTTTTCTGATGAAAAAAAAAGTTATGTCTCTAAACAGCAAATGGTGATTTTTTCTCCCTGAAACCCATCTGCTCCTTCTCTGTGATGCTGTGCTAAGCAGCAATGTTGACTTTAAGGTGCCCTCTGCAGGGAGAGACAGTGGGCACCATGAATGCAACACTTCCATTTCTCTTATGCCCAGAGAAGTTGTGGATGCCCCATCCCTGGAAGTGTTCAAGGTCAGGTTGGATGGTGCTTTGAGCAACCGATCAAGTGAAAGGTCTTCCTGCCCATGGCAGGTGAGTTGAAACTGGGTGATCTTTAAGGTCCCTTCCAAATCAAACCATTCCATAATTCCATGTTTCTTCAGGGACATGCAGAAAGAGAACACTGTTTATCAGCTGATGTCTAATCCAATCTCTGACTTCAGGGGCTAATCCTTATGGCCCAAAAGAAATATTTTCTCAAGTACATACAAAGAGGAAACAGAATCATCCAGACAAATAACAGGAGAAGAGCAAAACTATCCCTAATTAGTTGTGCTTTCTTTTTCTTGCATGGAATTTGACTATGTCTTGGTAATTGAACGTCAGACAGAATTAATAGTTAGACACTGAGCCAAATTCTGCTTGTCATGCTCAACATGTGTTGCTACACTGAAGGAAACAGTGCAGATTTGACCTCCAGTGATGGCAGCCCTGTCCCACCTGGGCAAATTACCACTTGTCACATGGGACAAGACCCTGTTATTCAATCTGTCCAAAGAGCCTGCAGCTAGTTTAGTGTCAGCCCAGTGTATTGCCATGGGAGAGTTTCTGGCATTTCTCACTCAGCAGACATGCCTGCAATGTGAGCAGGCACGAGACAGAGGTCTCATAAGCATTTCCAAGTCTCATGGAGTTATCCTAGCCACTATGATATTTCTGGCTGGTAAAATAGTGTACTTCTCACATGAATTTTATTGACCCTGGCATGTAGAAGGAGAAACACCGATAATAAAGTTACTGAGGATATGAAAACTATGAGGCAGAAACACAAGGATTAATGACAAACTGGCAAGTCTTCAAAGTGCTCTGAGGTCTCTGGTGCTTAAAATGAAATTCAGTCCTGCTGAGGGCACAACAAAATGCTTATGCCTCACTGCAGCTTTGGTTAGAAAGCTTAAAACAGTTTCTTATGCTTCCCTTAGCATGGGCATGAATTTCCAACTTCAATGCATAGTCTGAAAAGACTTTTTTTTTAAAGATGAGTGACAAGAAAGAACTAAAGAAACAAATTTAAATAATTTTGCACTTTAAAAAACCCACCAAAAGTGCTTTGAAATTTCCAGCCTGAAAGAAAAGACATATGCAAAGCCACCAGAAGCAGTGAGCAAAACAAATATACAGTTTTCAACACAGATCTAATATTTAGGAATAGGAATAGCTGAAAAGAGGAATCGAATGTCATAGCTACACCAAAGAAGTATTTGTCGGCCTACAAAATAATGTAATAAGGATGAAAACTCATCAGATTTCAAACAGATTTTTTTTTTAATTTCTTTATTTAGAGAGAGGTCCTTGGGAAGCAAAAACATTAAGAAAATTGCTATTGGTGTGCAAACACCAGGGCTTGCAAAGCACTAAGGAAACATGAATGAAAGAAATCATACATTTCACCTCAGAAACTGTAAGGAAATGGAAAGAGTGATAAAAACTTGCAACTAACAATAATTTCAGAAGAACCTACAAGTGTCTAACAATAGGCAAACTCACCTACAACAGGACAAAAATATTTCCATTATCATACTACTGGACTGGGTGTTATAATTTGGTATTTGACTGAAATAGTGACACTAGGCTAGACTGTCTCTCCCCTTGGAAACCAGGTTGAGAGCAATACTTTCACTAATCTGTTGGTAACATTTTTCCAAATGTAATCCAGAACAATATTACAACAGCCTGTTAGGGCCTATGCTGTATTTCTGTTTCCACATGGAAAGGAACCTGGAATTACAAATGCAAAGACCTGGCTATTTCACTCCCTTGTAAGATCCCCTCCTAAATGCTCCTAGTTCTCTTCTACAACTGTACATAGCAGGAAAGATATTCCCCCCCACCCCCCATCCCAGCCACTGTTCCCTCCATGCCTACCATACTCTGTTTTCTCTTATCCACCTCTGATACAGACAAGAAAGCATAAAGAAAGGAGAGATGTTGGCCAGCACAAGGGCAGCAGCATCCCTACATGCACATGGCATTTAGGGACAGAGATTATCGCCTATCATCTCTCCTTTGACACGAGATCTGCTGTAACGTAAACTCTTGTTTGCATTTAGTGAGATTACTCTAGCATTAATAGTATGAATTTACTGCTATGAACATTGGGAGTCATGGAAGTATGAAGGTGTTGCAGAAAAAAATAAGTCATGCTGGTATAAAGACAGTACAAAACAGGAAGAGCCTAGTACTGCTACTCTTAAAGGGGACTAACAGACACCTTGAATTTTTTCCCACTTTTTTTATAATTATGTGTGGAGCCCTTTCAAGATACAATAGATGTCAGAGCTTAAAAATCCACCTTGTCAACTATATTTACATGTCTGAAAATAAATATACAAACGCATTTCTTCTTAATTTCTTCACTTTTACTAGAAAGTTTGAATTTGGCAATGTCATTTGATAATTATGAAGGCTTTTACACAGGAGTGATTAAGTTTTGACCGATATAAGGACATTAGAATGAAATCATACCTGGAGCTTCCCTCTGTCAGAAGTGTCCACTGATAGGGACTTGTAGGTCTGTATCCATAGGATAGGATCATATTAAGACTAGCATACTAATAAAATAAGATTTTAAAATTTTAAAAGGCAAACATCTTTAAAGAGAGAATGGTAGCTATTTTTATATAGATTGAGCTTGCTTGGTACCCATTCAAACATGGAAACACTGAACAATTTTCAAACCACATCTTAGTTGCTTATGAAGTCATCCTTCATGTTGTTTGCAGCACAGAGGGGAAAAACATATATATGGGAATAATTAATGACATTAGCATGTCTATTAGCAATGTCTATGTTATTCCTTAGAACCTGTTTGTTGGTACATACATAACATCATTTTTATTTTTAATTTGCAGACTGACAGTTTTATATCACATCTGCCTATCACAATTTCTCAGGTAGATATATAAAATGTGTAATAATACTTCTAGTTCTTGACTGGACAAATGTAAAGCTGATGAAAGACTGATTCCTTTAAATGGAGAAAACTGATGACAGTAGAAACTAAAAAAAAAGAAAATATATGTCTCTTTCCCATTGTACTCATGGCTTAAGGCAAGATGCCTTGAAAAATTAGACTAATGCAAAATTTGTTGACTAACCTAGTGTTTTAAATTTAATTTTGTCTCATCATATCCATATAAAGTAACTCTTTATGTCTTAACATCAATGATGAATCTAGATGCTTATGTGCTGTCTAAACTCTGGCATAGAGAATAAGGTCTTTGAAGCCCTTGTGGTCCCCATGTTTTATATTTTTTCTGTACACATGAAATTAAAATACAATATCAATTCATGTGCATGACAGTTTAAAATTTACCCTCTATGATCATAGCATTGTTCAAAATTTATTAGAAGGAATATATAAATCTGGAACAAATATGCCTAAAGCACATGGAGCATTTTTGTGAATTCTCCCAGAGAAGTTTTTATGTTAGGAGCTCAACACTGATTTATTCTTTCAAAGATACCTTTTCTGACCTGTCAGACCCCAGCACTGTGCTTTCAAAACTCCCTCAGGATCTATCATACACACTTGACCCAGCTTATTTGGGAAGCCATAATCTTTTATGCTTAACTCCTATAGCTCTTGAAGCCAGAAGGACCCTCTCTGGCTGTTTCATCTGTCTGCCCACATAACACAAGCACAGGAGCCTCCACCCATAATTTCTGCCTTAATCCCATCACTTTCATCTGAATGGTAGCTTCTCTTTCATAGAAGACACATAATCCTGAAAGCCAAAATAGACTGTAAAAGCGGGCATTTGTCAATGATGGTTATAGTTCCCAGCTCCCTTAGGCCTCGGGCAAATTATTTAATCAGAGGATCCCAGCACTGCAGCTGTTCTCCAGGAACAACTTTATTTTTTGTCACATACTACAAAATCTGGAATTTGCTGTTCCTTATCTCACATTGCTTGAATACTTTCTACTGGATGCATTTTAATTCATCTCACATCAGGCAATAAATGCCTCTGTACCTCTTCGTACCTTTTGAAACCACGTCTCATGGTGGCTTCTCCATATTGTGGCAGGAAGTAATGTATAAAAGGAACCTTCTTTTCACAACACCCAGCACGTTCCTACAGGACAGAAAGCTTCCCCTGATCTTCAAACACTCTCAGGGTGGGAAGGGGTGGGTAACTAACAGGGGTGACCTGTGTACTTATGTGGTGTATCTCCACACAGTATGATTATGGGGCTATTTTTTGTTTTGCTGTCTGGAGGGAGCCTTTGTTTTGCCTTATGAAGCATCTCAGAATGACTGGAAAGAGCCATGTCACCAGGGAAAAGGGCTGGAACTGCAGTAAGGCAAGTGTAGCTGGTTCGTCTATACTGTCAGGTAGCTGCTGCTGCAAGAGAGAAGAGAGGTTTTAATCTGCCACATACTGAGTCCTCGAGCTATTATCCCGGGTTACTTTTAGACATGTAAAACATCACCACAGCCTTCAAAAGGATAATGGCTGCCCTAAAACTTCACCTTCCTCTTTTTTCCACTCATGAGGTTATTTATACAATTATGCCATTTAGCGTTTGACCCATTTAGAAACTAAAGGTACACGTCTTTTCTGTGTAATAGGAACAGAGAGAACGCAGAGCAGTCCAGAGAAGATTTTACACTTGCAAGAATGTGAGCACATGCAAGCCTGGTAATGTGAATCTTACTTACCCCACAGGCTGGGATTATCTCACAGGTTTTCTACAGTATACTTCAGCCACACCTATGACCCCATACCATCCCTACAGACTTGTAAAGTATCAAAGACAATATTGTATAAGACATTTCTCTTCAGTTTGCATTTCTTGTTCACCTAATGCACAAATTTTCCTTCTAGAATGGAGAATTGTTGTCTATAAGGATAATTGTATCATAAATGTCTCCGATTGTGTCATGTGCTAAGGCCATCTGTAATTCATAAAACTGTACGAGATTCAACCTGGAAGCAAGACCTTCCTGTACTATGTTCCTTAAATGTATTTAACAAGCTCCTCTCTCCAAAGAGCTCATGGATAAAAGAAGTTATAAATCTAAAGACAGCAAGAATAAGAACAGGTGTGAAGTAGAGGACCACCAGGCAAAACAGTGAAGTGTACTTGAAATATGTTCATGGATAGATGTGATGTTAGGAGTCACTAATTAATTCATTTCAAAATACTTCTAGGGTTTTTTTTTTTATTAAATGGGCTATATTTTTAAAGAATGTTCATTTTAGGGTGTTGAAAATCTGTAAGGAGCAAAAAATAATGTCATCTACAAGATAAGCACTTTTATCCCTCATTAAACGAAAGGTAGGTGAACATATAAGTGTAGAACAGGTGTTTATCTTATTCTATGCCTTAGAAAGATTATTTGATAAATTATACAAACGGGAAAACCATATCTTAGTGTTTACACTGCCTGTTAAGAGTACAGCATTGATAATATCATTCCTTGCTTACAGTTGTTGACATGTTTACACAGTTCATTGTGATATTCTCAACAATCTCAAAAAGCAAACTGGAGAGCTTAAACACACATCAGAGTCAAGGAAATTATGAGGACATTTCCTGGTTGTGTTTTGGGGGCTTGCGTGTTAGTTTTCTGCTGGAGAAATCATCTGCTTTTTGTCAGATATGTAATGAGCAGATTCACAGTAAGAATAAGATAAAAATCTTTCTAATCTAACAACTAAAGAATACCCTTGATAATAACGGAACAACTGTTAATGAATTCATTAACATAGAAAAAAAAGGAAATAAGACCCTCATTTAGCAATTTCATACATTATTTCTATGCAGTTTCAGCAACCTTTTAAAATGTGTGAAAATGAAAATAAGCAAATCCCGGATTTTAAGTAATATATTAATAATCCACATTACATTAAAAAGTATTAAAATACAAATTTTTCAAAGATACATCCAACTAGTCTCTAGATGTGTTACTGAATAAATCAAAAGTGATGGAAAGAGAGTCCCAAAGAGCCCAACACTGGCATTTGGAATGCATTTTTTAAAATCTGATTTTGTATTTGAAATTTTTTTTTTAAGTTATGACATGGACAGTATCTAAGGGGTATTTTAGATGTAAGACTAAGGTCCTCTTGCAGTCAGACTAAAGAATTGTGTAATGGTATTTCTCTGATGGAAATCAGGCAGTCTAGGCCAAATAATTCTGTATTATGTGGATACCAGTCACTCATGCATGTTTGTCTAAGCAGAGAACTACAGAATCCCATTTCAGTCATTTCATGTAGCAATGAAGTATGAGTGGAAAGTTCTGCCATTCGTATTACACAGCAAATGCATTTCACCTCCACTTACTTTGTTTATCTTTCTCAAATTCTGTTGCACTTTGTTAATTCCCTTTTTGCTTTTAATAGAATATTTATGAGAGGTAGGATCCCAGTTATCTTGAGTCGCACATGAAAGTACTTTTCATTTTAAGTGTCTTGAGAGGTGCCACTTTGTTGATGTTATTAAGGAAGTCCCAGTTTGTTCCTGATGATCTTATTAGCAGCATCCCATCTGTAGGCAAAATTATTTGTGATCTTTCCCCAGCCCTCAAGCAGGGATCGTCAATGTCAGGACTTTCCTAAACGCAGAAGCCAGCCACCATGATCAATAAAGAAACAAGAAAAATTGACTGCTTGTGAATGGCGCATCTGAGCAATCTATGCCTAGGTTTAGAAGGTAAATAGAAGATAAAGTAGCAGGATTATGACAAAGAAGACCAGAAAATGTTTACACTTCACCTTTTACTCTGCTTCATGAGCTATAAAAGGTCAGCAACTTGTTTACACGAGGGAAGCACTTCTGTTTAGTGGGTATCTATGAAATGTTGCAGATACTTAAAGTTCCTTTTTCCTATCAGTAAGTGGCTATTTTCCTTCTCCAATAAAGGACAAAATATCTGAAATTTTAGATTTAATTAGAATTTAAACTCTAGGGGAAAACATGCTTCTCCTTTTGTATATGTGCTAATTAGGGTTGATGTTTCAGTAGAAATTACAAATGTATTTTTGTATGCACATATTTATACATGTAAATTATACACATATGCACTCCACACACAGGCGCTGTGCAAATCAAATGATGTTGTTGTATAAGTATTCACAGATGTACATGACTTTGCTTTGCCCAACAGAGAATACTATAGAGATAAAGGTGTAAGGAGTGAGAGTGTACATAGTCATCTGGTAGCCAACACACTTCCATTGTCCCAGTAATTCAAAGCCAAAAAAATACCAACAATTTCTTTTTTCCTCCGGAAGTAGTAATATCATTGGCCTGTCTCGACTGCAGAAGCTTTGCAACACAAGGAAGCTGTAAAGAATGTATGCACTCTTCCAGAGGGTTACAAAAGTCAGAGAGATAGTAACTTCATCTGAATCAGCCAGTAACTAGGAAATGTGATCTCAGATTTGCCTTAAGTGAAGCAAGTTGCAATTTATAAAACCACCTATGCTCCACTGAGGTGTGTGCTTGTATGTAACAAGCAAGGCATAGAATTAAGTGACAAACATGATTTTTTTCCTAATAACTATTGTCTTCTCTACTCTCTGGCAACCAGCAACAGGACCCAAGGGAATGACATGAAGCTGTGTCAGTGGAGGCTTAGTTTGGATGTCAAGAAAAGGGTTTTTCACCCAGAGAGTGGTTGGGCACTGGAACAGGCTCCCCAGGGAAGGGGTCACAGCAGCAGCCTGACAGAGTTCAAGAAGTGTTTGAACAACACTCTCAGGCACATGGTGTGACTCCTGGGGGGTCCTCTGAAGGGTTAGGAGTTGTACTTTGATGATCCTGGCCAGTCCCTTCCAACTCAAGATGTTCCATGATTCTGTGGTTCTATAAACTGTGTCCCGTTTATGAAACCCTGTTTTCTCCTATGCTGGACTGGCATATGAAAGATTTTCAAGAAGAAAGCTTTCCATGGGAAAGTATTAGTCTTTTGTGACCTTTCACAATCTTAAAGTTTGTTTCAGAAACGATTATTCCTAAAGGCAAGTTTCTATGAGAAAACCAAACTTTTACCACATTTGACCTTAGGATAAGGAATGCGAAAGATGGAAACAAGAAAAAATTACTATGTCATAGTGCTCCCACAGAAATGAACAGTGGTTTTACCTCTGAGAGTGCAAGAGGAAATTCAGACTACTTCCACTGGCTTTGGAAAACCTTACCCAAAGTGCAGATTCCAGTAAAACAAACCAGCAGTCAAATAAATGAGAAGATACCAATTCCCCTTTACCACTGAAAGACTTCAGTACAATTTTGAAGCAAAGTGCTGCTGATGACTCAGGCAGATTAATTGTATGTGTGTGTGTGTACACACTGAATTTATTGGCTGGAGAAAAAGAACAAAAAAATTACTTGAAACACATGCACTTGCTTTGTATCTGTGTGAAATACCAGTCTTCATGGAACTAAAATTTTGGATGTAAACTGCCAGAATTCTTCACATAAATTATTCACAGCTGATAATTTCACTGGCTCCGATACCAAGAACAAATGACACACTTGAAATACCCTGCAACATAATATGAGCCAAAAAGCATTACGCTTCCAGCAACAAAATCACTGACGGTCTTCTAAATACTGTTTGGCTAGACCCTGAATGCCATTCCCACCATTACATCCTCTGAGAGGGGATGATGCCAGCTTTGACTGGACAGGTCACCTGGCTGGCGACAAATCACAGCAGTTCAGCCCAATTTGTGGATTTGTATTCAACTGCATTTTTAGCAGCCTTGTCCAGAAGGCCGGTGCTGACATCCGATATGTGCAATGAAGCAAAGGATAAATGGATGGTATGACCAGACTGAGTGACGAGTAGAGGTGAATTTGCACTGATGGACAGTATTTGTGCAGCCACTGGAAGCTTGTCTCTATCCCTCAGCGAATGGCAAGAGATGGCTGGAGGAACAAAATTTGATTCTCGAAACAAAGTTCCTAGAAACAGTGAAAAGGTCAGTCTTTTCCTCCAGTAGCTGATTTTTTCTGCGTTTCCTACAGTCCCTAAGATTTCTGTTCAGAGTGTACTTCCAAATATTCCCATAAGCAATGCTTCTGATTCGATCTCATCTCGCTATTATTAGAAAGGACTGCCAGTTTGCAACCATGTCTTAGCAGAGGACAAAAATGGGGGTTTGGCCAGTAAAAGGCCTTTTTATTACTATTTTTTAACACAAGGTATAATTCAGGTCAAGAACAGAAGCCTGAGTTAGCCTATCATCTCCTTAAGATTTTCTTCTGGTGAAGTAAAATCTTGAAGTCAGTAATAAAACTCACACTTATTCTAATGGGACTGTGATTTCACTGACTATGGGTGCTGAAAGTAACAGAAGTAAATACACCTTTCTAAGGTTTCCCATCAACTCATCAGTGCAGGAGGGTTAATCAGATCAGATAAGTATTCAAATGGAGCGGGCTGCCTAGCCGGATGAAATCTGAATGTTAACACTCTGCAGGAAAAAAAATATGATAAGTTTATACACTTGTCTCTAAATTAAATTAGGTAAAATACTGTGATGAGGTGTTTGATAGCAATTGAAACTTCACTCCTACGGGGTGCAAGGATAACAAAGATTGGTGAAGTGATTCTGCTGTACAGATACAAGTGATAAAGAAATTTAGGTGGATCGTATTTATTCCTCATTAGACCACACATTATTTTTCTACATTTTTGTGGGGGGAAATGCTAATATGTGGCTGTCAAAAAACTAACTAAATAAGAACGAACTAGGAGCAACTGCTTAGTGGACTCTCAAAGACTGCTTTGCACAGTGTTTACGTTTGGCAGATTGCCAGACAGCTACAGCCACCAACAAATACTGAGAAACTGCCAACATTGAGCTTAAAGAATTAAACAGCCCAAATGCACCAAACTCTGTTTTTTTAAGATTTATTAAACTTTAAATAAGTTCACTGGAAATTAGAAATCCCATTTGTTCTGAGCCTTTTTGTGTCATGCTCCCAGGCAAATGCAACTGTCCATCTTTTAAAGGCAGGTTTACTAAAGAGCCCTGCTTCTCAAATTTTGTTGCACAAATTTCACCCTACCCTGTGTCCTTGCAGCAATTGTGACTATATTTGGTCCTGAAGAGCCCACCTACTCTTAAATGCAGCTGCATATCAGGGGGGTTGAATATGCTCTGTATCTCACAGCATCAGTCCTTCTCTAGCTGTCTCTCAGTAACTGGATCATCTCCAGACCCATGTAAGCTCACTCAGTGAAGTGGATAACCTCCAACAAGAGTTAATATCTTCTGTTGCATCTGTTTGTGTTTGTTTATGGTGTGTCGTTCCATGTTCCTCCTCAAGAGAAAAAAAAAACCGTCTGAAAACCTAACTGGTGCACAAATCTAACATGCTGTAATGAAAGCCTGTCATTAAGGAATGTTGATCCCACCGAAGTGAGGAAGAGTGTGCCCTGAACCGCAATGAGAAAACCATAAGGGATGTTTTAGGTTTGTGCAGAAAACATCACTTTCTGCTGGGTTCGGCCTGGGTTTACCTTTAGGCAGGGCTATCTGCAGGTAACCTGTATTCAGCCTGACGAGGCACCAGCAGTACTAAAGGCTGTTGCACTGCTGAAGAACCTCCCATGCTTCTGTTCTTTTTCCTGTGAACTGTCAGAATGCAGTTGCAGGGCACTCGTGCTGCATTTCATGGATGAAAAGAGAGCACACAGAACTAAACCTGGCAATGCTAGAGGTAGCATCTTGCTTCCTACTGATCACACTTCAGTAAAATTACCAGATCTCCATCAAAGCACTCAGTGCCCTCAGCAAAAATTAATTGCAAACCCTTGTCAAAGAATGCAGACTATACCCCAACGTTATGGCAACGAACTCATACTGGCATTTAAAATTAATGATAATATATCATGTTCAGTGACAGAAAAATTTAATACTACTGTGGTAACAGTTAGAGGCCTTCTCAGAACCACTAATTGCTACATCTGCAGAGTTTATTATTTATTCTCTTGAATTTTTTTTCAGCATCTTCTAAACAGATTCTGAGATCTCATTGAACTGCAAAATATTCTTTTCTGCATGTTCAGCCATTGAGAAGTCCCTCCTTTTACTCCAGTTGAAATCCTGTCTCTGTATAAACCAGTGTCAAAATTAACATTAAGTTCATTATGACTTTGAATTTTAGTGCTGGTTTAATTTTGCACAGAATGCATTTATGAAATATGACGTAAACTACAGAGCTAAAAGAGATGACTGAAAGGATTTTGCATGGGAGAAAAGTAAAATGCAAACTATCAGAAAACAAATATAGTGCTTTGGGAGTTTATTTGTTTGATCACTATCGCCCAGAATTTATTTAATCCCTTTCACCTTTATATATGTTGGTTATGCTAAAAAATTAAGACTTTTGGCTGCTTCTCAAATGAAAGGGGAATGTTCCAACATCCATTTTCAGCCAGTCTGGTCTGGGTCTCTTGTTGGTCCAGAGGTTATCCAGGACTGTAAAATCTGTTTCACTGAAGTAATATTCATATTAATTAGGATCAGTTGAATCTGACCGGAGAAAATAATTTTTTTAAATGTGCACAGTTTGGTACTATGAATTTCATAAATAGAAAAGTAGTACTGAAATATTTTCCTTCAGAAAAAAATAGGTTAAATCTCATTAGCAAAGTTAAGACTCTGTTAAGTGCCTACATAGTGTAACCAACATATAATCTGTACCACCATATGTGTGAGCAACTTCACCTACAAAAATTACCCTGCAAGGTGCTGCTCCTCCAAGCAGTTCAGATGTATGAGTGCATTAGAAATTTTAGACTTGTGGGCTTCAAGCTATCTATTGTTTTCAATAAATTGGATAGAAACAGCACTTTCATCTTTCACTCACCTCCTGCAGTGTTTCTTGCCCTCTCTTGCAACATCAAAACATGAGCCTTCTGCTGGTTGTTGCAAATCATCCAGCTTTCTGCATCCATTTTCAGAAGAATTCTTAAATGTCATACATTTCATCAACTAGGGCATCACCACACGTTATTTTAGTGATCAATACATTTATGAGCCAGGACATGTTACTAAAGGGTACCAGAGCATTTAGAAAGTGAGTAGTAATTTGAAGGAATATTATAAGAAGGGAGATAAAGTCTTTTATTCATTTAATAATGAAATTTCCTTATTTTGCATATATTTGTGGTACAGAAACCAGATTCAGTTTGAAAACAAGTAATTAATAGTGTAAGTAAAATGTCAAAGTAGCAATGAAAACAAAGCATTTCTAGTCACAATATGCAATAGCATTTTTTCAGGTTGTTAGACCTACGGCTCTTATTACAGGTTATCTTTCTAACCACCACTTGTCTTTATAGTGAGATGGGCGTGTTCCATTGTTCTATACCCTGGCTATAATGATTTGCTATTTACTTTTTAAATGCAGTCTCAGATTTTATCAACATGTACAATGAATACAGTTGCTCTCCTGAATTCATACTTTCCTTCCTAAGGACTTCCAGGACAGTCATTATGGCTTTCTATGAACCTCAAACTTCTTAATTAGATTAATCTTTAGGAAATTTTTTTTGGTTTTTCACCTTTACAATAGTGAAGGTTTGATAGGTTTGATAAAGATAGAAATTGCTGATACAGAAATAAGAGATGGAAATCAGGCCATTAGATGGTGATACTGGCAAAGAGAATGTACCTTTTATAGATATCAAATATTTATATTCTCCTCTCATTCTCATTAGAGGACTGACATCTTCTTATGCTAAAATTTTTATAAATAAAATGGGAAATATGTAACTTCCATGTTTTATAGCTGTGCACTATCACAGATGATTAACTTTTTATACACTATTTAATCAATTAATTATTAATAAAAGTAGCTACTGTGGAATGGTGTCACTTCTTCAACACATGAGATGGAAAGTGAGAGAAGATATGAAATTAAATTAAACCTCTGAAGCATCCTTTTGAGTACCCAGGGGATCAAAAAGCATGGTAAATAAAGATTTGTGGAAAAATTTTAAAAATTTAAGGTAGTCAGACAAAGCTAAGAACAGACACTATTTGACATATGAAAATGAGAAGGACAGTAAATACAATTAGAGAAACAGTTTCTGAAGGAACTTGTTCTGATGTCTAGAAGGTGCTGCTGAAGGACTAGTACTTTCCTGTCATTGTAAATATGTTCAAGAAACTAAAAATTGACATTTCCATCTCCACTCCATCTCATACATTTCTGCCTGTTGGTTCATATACCTGCACCAGATTTCCTTTTGGCCTTGGAAAGAGTAAGGAATACAAATGCCTCAAAAAGGAGTACACAGCACTAGACACTTCAGGAAGATCACCCCTTAACAGAAGCAGTTTCTTCATTTTTCTCCTCTCAAAATCATACTGAGCATCCTTGCTCTTAAACAATCTAGTCCACCTCAATAGTGCGCACAGAGGTTATCTATTATAATATATTAAATACATATTTAATTTGGTGCATAAAAATCACAAAATGTTATGATTAAGTTGACTTATGTCAAGCATCAGCATAATCTGTAAGTTCTGCCTGACTTCTGTCCTGTGGAAGAGTAGGTTTTTCCTGCTTGGTGCACAAATTTACGGAGTTGTAAAATTTCTGACCTCACTTCAAATTTGATAAAAAGCCAAATAAATCCCAAAGTTTTTAGAAAGAGAGGGAACATTCATGGAACAGTCTAATGGACATCCTGCCAGCAGTACCACAATAAATACCAATCCTTTAGGAAAAAAGGTTAAAAGTACAAAAGGACACAAAATTTTACAGGGAGAAATCTCCCCAGTATTTTCCTGCACTTCGTTTAAGGTTGTATTGTTTACTTTGTTTAATGGATGCGGAATGTGGAGCTGAAGAGAAAAACTCCTCACATACACAGTTATCAGTCAGAATAGCCTTAATGCTGAGTATGGCACTTTTTTTCTTTACAGCTGCAATTTCTATTCCTGTTGGGTTAATTTGTTGTTTGGAAATGTCTTTTGCATGAAGGAGCATTTTGCTAGTAGAGAATGATTGTGCCCTAGAGCTCTGCCTCTCTGCATTTCATCATATTATGTAACTACTTCATGTCTATAAAAGCTATCTTCCCGTGCACTGTGTATATCCCTCATCCCCCCACAGACACAACTACCTCTTTTGCTGACAGCTTGTTACCATTTGCATCATGCTTCCTTCCTTCTTTTTCATTTAAGCTGGAAATTAGACCTACATTATCCCTCTAGTCTTGTCATCCCTTCAGAAGGTGGGCAGGCCTACGTAGAGAATTTCCTTGAATTCATTTAATAGTTCTGTTGCTTCTGCCTCCTTATTAAGAGAAAGAGATTTTCTCGGCGAGACAAGCATTTTGAGGATTAGAGATGAGTCGTGAAGTTAATGAGCAAAGACAGCATTAAGTCTAGCACTTCTTTTAAGGCATTACATATAAAACAATGGTCATCCTTCAAAACTTCAGGAAAATATAGAAAAAATGTATTTTACGTTCTCTCAAATTTAGAAGCCATGATGTGAGAAAAGTAGATGCAAGAAGTTGATAAAATCTACCATTAAAAAGCAAGTGGAGATGCATATTCATTAAGAAAATGGCATTGCCTGAAACAATCTAGGAACTAAATTATGATTTGCTTGACATTGTTATCTCACAAATACATAAATATAGTTAATGAATGGATTTAGCTGTCTGGTTTCAGGACATTTTTAACCACTAACTATTTGCTAACAACTTAGTGCAGGAAGAGATGACACTGCTGGTGGCATAAATCAAAGCCTAGTTAGGAAGAATATTTCCAATATGTTACCCTTTATGCGAAATCAGAGTGATTACTCTGCTTTCCTTAGTCTAAACCTTGGTACTCAGCCACAAAATAGTAACACAACCTATAATGAAATATTAAATGTATTGGATTGCCAACTTCCTATTTACAAGGACAACTTTGACCGACAGAATGAGAGAGAACAGCACCTGGGGCTTTTGCCACAGTTAGATTTCTTTTCAGCCGAGGGGGAAGGACGTGAAAGAGAAGACAATATTCTTCTGTGAGTCTAGTTCCTATGAGATGGTTTATTTCCTTCACAAATAGGGGTGGTGGTTGGATGAGAAAGGTAGTTTGCAGTAGCAGAGTGATAATATATGGCTGATATGCTATCTCCTTTGGGATGCTGAAAGCAGAATGCAATTTTAAGACATTCTTACAGGTGGACTTAGGAAGAAAGCAGTTCTTTGCTCCTGGGATTTGAACAATCTTAAACACAAATCTGAGTCCTTCATTTGAGCTCTTTTCAGGGGATAGAGCAGATGTACACACTGATGTTTTTCCATGCCTCTTGTAGTTGATCATTAAGACAGCAAATTTGCTTATTTCCCTCCTTCCCCTCCACAGCCATAGATAGGTTACAGTCTGAAGAAAATGTCTGAGGGTGTGAAGACAGCCACTAAAATTAGATTTTGTCTGTGCAGGGCCAAAAATCTGAGCTCTGTGTAACCTGTACAGGGAGCAAGTCTTTTGCTTTATGAACAATACTTGTGAAGAACTCCAAAGTCTCCTGGCGATCTTACAACACTATGTCTTTGCAGGAAAGCTTCATCATGAAAGTCCTGAAAGCACAATCTATGTGAAACACAAGTTGAGAGGGAAGAGGTTGATCAAAATGGAGATGGGCACACCTCAGTTGTCAAACTAGATTAGGACTGTAGCTAGTCCAGTAACATGCCTGCAGGAATAATCAACACTGGTGGCCTCCCATAACTCCCCCTACAACTATCCCTAGAAGATACCTCTTGGCAATGTGCAGCAGTTCCTGTTTGTCCTAGAATCCAGCTGTCATTATTTTTGAAGGAGCTCACTTGCAAAGAATCCCAACAGGCTCCTTGAGTCATGCTGGCACTGCAGCCCAAGTGCTGGCCTTCAGCATCAAGGTCCCTCCTAGCTGCATCATTAGGACTTCTTTTCATGATTACACAATGAATAATTTTAAAGACAAGATAACAAGAAAAAAGAATAAAAATATTTTCCTCCTATCTGGCACTTTGGTGACTGCATCTTGGCTCCTCTGTCCCCTCCCAGTCTCTCCAGTCCAGGAATGGGTGGTGTGTGGCCCCAGCCCAGTGCTTTTGGGATGTCGAGGAGCCAGGGCACAGAAGTACCAGCGGCCAGGCTTGATGCCATGATGACTTTTTGCCTTTTTATACACCCCTTTTTATATACTCTTTTATATAGCTTTTATGTATTCTTAGTGCTTTTAGCCCACATATTTTAATTCCTTAGGTTTGATAACTGGCATAGACCCAATATTCCATTGATCCAGGAGACCAAACATCCTGGAAGCCTCGCAGTTAAGGGTCAGAGAGCCCCAGACACCAAGGTCCTCTCCAGAACACATTCTGTAAACTAAGATAGGCCCATCCAGGGGGAAAGTTCCTTGGATGAAGGGTTCATTTGAGCCTCTCACTGGGGAATCTTTGATAGATAGGCCAATTCCCAAGGCCTATAACTTATACACGTATATGTGATGTATCATGTGTGTGTGCATTTTGGCGTGTGCTACTCAGCGCATTCCACCCGCATGGAGAGTGCACCTTAAGGATCCTTAAATAAACACCAAGGTAAACCCCTTCTCCCTTTTAACCGTGTTTGGCTCTGATTTTAAGACCAGGGAAAGGCAACAGGCTGAGCGAGCTGCCTTTGGTCATAAGGGGAGTGAGACAGGTTGCTCAGAGAAGCTGCGGATGCCTCATCCCTGGAAGTGTTCAAGGCCAGACTGGATGGAGATTTGAGAAACATAGTCTAGTGGGAGGTGTCCCTAAATGACCTCTAGGGTACGTTTCCACTCAAACCATTCTGTGATGCTATGATTTTATGTCAGTCAGAGATATTTTTTTCCAACCCCATTTGTAAGATCAGGAAGCGACTTCTGATGCTACTAGTCACATAATACCAATCTTTGCCTTGTGACAATACTTCTAAATGAAGCTAAAGAAGGTCATTAGCCCCTTTCCAAAGCTCTCCTCTGAAAAGAAGCTTTTGAGGCAGTAGATTTGGACTGATGCATAACCTAATGTGATTAATGCGCTGCACTGTGGATGCATTAGTGAGCATGGCACAAAGGGCAATGCGTGCTGAAATCCTGTGAGCTATCAGTCAGATTTGTTCAAGTTTCTCACTTCTATTGTGCTGCCTGAAATTGTCACGCTTCACTCAGGCATGGTAAAGGCTAAGAGAGTTGTGCTGTAATGTTTTGAATAGCTGACATGAGTAATGGCCTTCAACATAATGGCATGAGGTAAAGCACTTGCAGCTCCCTGCGATGTGATGTTATGGTATTGCTCTGCATCTCATTTATCCACAGCCAGCCAGGCTGTTTACAGGGAGTATTGTACTGCTGGCTCTTGACTAGAGCACCTCACAAGAACCCATTTGCATGTCTATAAGCTTTTGCTACACACTGGCATGGAATATGTAAAGTATTGTTTCAGAGGTTTGCACACAGAGCCTTCCTAATGAAAGCCCTGGGACTGCATTGCTATTTCTCTTTTTATTTTATTAAATGAAAAAAATAGAAGCCCATCTTCACCAACTCAAATGAACCGAAACTGCATTTTTCTCATTATATAAGAAATAAACAGTATCCTAATAAAGATCCTTACATCTTGTTATCAAACAAGTAGTGCTTAGCACGTCTGATCATTGTATTTCACAAGGATGATTCAAAATAAGAGTCTTGGTGGAAAATCAACTTTCAGTGTAAATTTGAATCTCTTGCAAAATCAGTGAGTTTGAAAAGGTTTTAACAGTGGAGTCAAATTAGAGTTCTGAAAAAAAAAACATCCAAGGATGACTACAAAACTCATGATGAAACTAGGATTTTGATATTAGGGTTAAATGTCATATGGCTTTGGTTTCAACTGTTATGACTCATGGCTGAATTCTGTATTACAGACCAGCTGCTCAGCATGTTACCAGCACCAACAGCATGCTTCTGATGTATATTTTTTTCCTATTTGTAATCCACACATTAAATTTGATTCCTCTTCTTTTTAACCAACTCCTCTGCAGTGATCACAAATTCCCACACAGTTTATACTTAAGTGTCTTGTTTGATTTATTTGCCAATGGTTTTTATGCATTCAGTTAAAGTAGAATAAAATAAATAGAATAGAACAGAACAGAACAGGAGTGATCTTTTGTATTGTTCATGTTAGCACCATGTTGATTTTATTTTTGCATTTCTAAAGAAGTTATAATGCAATGAATAAATGTCCTTTTTGTTCTTTTAAATTTCTTACATGTTTAAATAGTGGTATTCTTAATAAGGCACATTATTTTGTGTAGTAATAACCTCTTTTGTCTAAAAATATTGCTGACTCAAAGGTGCTATAATAGAATTTTTTAGTTTTAAACAATACATAGCAAAATTAAATCAGTAACTTAATCCAGAAAATTCTCATGAAATATTTAATATGTCATAAAAGAGCTGATATAAGGGGAATATGAGAAAAATGTGATAAATGATCTGGAGAATATACCTCAAGATTTTTTGAGGGAGGGTAGTTGATATTTTTGAAGCTTTATGAAATGTGCTCCCTCATTTTGCATTATAATCAAACCAACTCCTTAAGAAAAATATTTCTACCCTCTCACCATGTCAAAACTACCTTTTCCCAAAGCTTAATGTTTTCCAAAGACTCATACTTAAATTGTTAAGTATCTAATAAAAAAATGCAACAGTTTCATCTATGAGATGTACTTAAGGCATAAGAGTCTCAGTTTTAATTCCTTCCTTTATTGAGAGCAGATACCACAGATTCAAACCTGTTACTCCATATACCAAGAAAGTGTTCATATAATTCAGCTGCCTTTCTCTTTAAATTTTTACCGCAGACAGCATCCTAAATCCTAGATACCTTTATCTGTGAAATGGCTTGGTTCTTGCAGAGTTAGTTTTGACTGCAGTAATTCAGCATTCAACGGGAAAAGTGGCTAAAATTTCAAAATAGTGGATTTTTAGTAGTGTAAGTGGTCAGGATTTGTTTGGGTTTGTTTGAGTGTGCTTTTTTTCCTGTTCATTGAACCAATTCTGTGGTCATATGCATAGTATCCTATAATGATATGTTGGGTTTTGTTCTCAATAGTGATCAAAAGAAATGTTGCTTAATACATAATTTGTTTTACCCTGGATCTATTTTGGAAACCTTTCATTTCTGGTGTGAATGTATACATCAGGCATAGATTTTCAGTTTCTGAAATGCAACATGACCATACTTAGGGCAGCCACAGGAGTTGTAAAGCATTCTTTGAAGGTGAAGGGATTTTCCAGCTCAAGAATGGATCAGACGTTTTCTTAATAAACTTTAAGATTACATTCCTTTGACTAGTTTTACAGCTATTATCAAAGCCTGACTCTTGAAATGTGTTACAGCACATGCCTCATGACATGCCTGTCATCTAGGCCCAAGAAATTTTAAAAAATTATTGAATTTACAAACACACATGCACATCTTTAAAAATATGGAGGAAAAAAATGTTTTCTGAATCTTTATCCAGATTACATCTTGTAGGCCTTATCTGAAAGAAGCTTTCTGAGGCATGTTGCTCATTTCTTGTTTTAGAAATTACTGTCTCATAAATTTTTTACTGAACTTGTATCGCATTATTTCCTCGGTTGGAGAGTGAAGTTTCTGGTCAATCGAGAGGACAGTGTTTGTTGTATCTGTATCATGGTAAAAGATCTATCTCAGTTCCCAAAAATGTCAGGAAAGACCTGTGGTCATTCTGCTGTAGAACTGGCTTTATACAATGTTCTCTGTTGGGATAGCTCCTCTTTATGCTAACCATTAAGAATTAATTGATAGGAGCATTAGTTGTAGAAGAAAAACTTCTCTGGATTCTCACTCAACACATTAGAGCACCCCAATCTCTTGGTGCTTAGTTATCCCACAGTTTGGAAGAGGCTCTGTTTGGTGGGGCAGAAGAATTTGAAAAGTCTAATTTAGAGATCGATGTAGAATCAAAAAAGTAACACAGAAACACTAAGACCCTTGCAAGTGGAATTCAGGGAAATGTTTGGCTTTGTTTGGCTTGTGTGAAGTAGAAAATAATGATGACAGAAAATAGACAAATAAACAAACAAACAAAACTAATGCAGCTTTTCCTCCAGCAAAAGGTAAGATAACCTCTAGCTTGTGTCCAAATTTTGCATGTTCTCATACAAAGGCTACTTCATACTTTAAAAAATGCTCCCCTAACAAACAAATTACATACTGTTGTGCTTTTGCTGTTATTAACATTCTCAAAACAATGTAGACACAGATAATTTTCTTTCCCTGCAGCTTTTACTTCTACATGTCATTTGTTGGTGACTGTTTACTAAATCTTTCTGAGAAGATACAAAAACATCCCAGGAACCATATAGTGCTTCAAAACATTTTTAGGCATGTTAGTTTCAAATGCCACAAAATTCCCCTGTAGTCAGTATGCAGATGTCCTTGCCTCTGCTAACATTCCTTGCTGCCCTGGTGTCCTGACCTTGCAATGTTTTGTCTGATAATTTTCAGCTTTTCTCTCTTTCGATCTTAATTGCCTCTGCTCTGTGAGTTTTCTTGCACACCACTTCTTATAGCACTCGAGGCAGAACTGACAGAGATGTCACTGCTACACAATAGGGGTTTCAGCTGCTTCTAATTTGCTCCCTCATATACAGAAGTGTTTTCCAGAGGCATTATTTCTTGCAATTATGTAAAAATATTACTTGTCTAGTGGAAACAAGGGAATGACAGACATTACTTTCCAGCACTAGAACAGACAACTTTTAATAGTGAAATAATTAATCCCTTCATACTACGTAACATCTTATTGCTATAATCCAATTATAACGCTAAAAGCAATCAAGGCTCAGCAGTTATTTTACACTTAAAATGGAATTAAAAAGTAATACTTGATGTTCTCTAGAGCTGAGCTTTGGGATACGTGGACACTGTTTCATGGCTGTCTTATCTCCCAGTTATTACACTTACAGATCCAAATGAAACAATTGGACCACTTAATTAAAAAAAATAAAAGTCCTTTTAAGGAAATGCAGTGTCTGCTGGGAAAAAATAATCTTGGAAAACTATTAAATTAGAGTTGCGTTCAATTCTTAGTTCCTCTTGCTGTCTATGATCTCACCACATCTATTAAGAGTAGAGTGTCCTATTTTTTGGAATATTTTTAATTGCATTTCCTTGACATTAAAGGCGTTATTTGTAGATATCTGCAATAATTTGGAAATCAGCAAAAATAATTGATTTTTCCTCCTGTTTTTAATTATGTGACAGAAATGGACATTTCCCCCCACACAGTTATTAATTTTAAGAAAGGAAACCAGGTTTCTTGTGGAGAAAATATAGCAGTATGTCCTTCCACAGTTATTATTTGCATCTTTAATCTATACATTATAACAATCAAAACTACTATTGCCATCAATAATAACACTGCAATTTACAATATATTGCATTTAAGAACACTGCTGAAATCTCATAAATAAATCATATTTCCCAGAAAGCTCCAAAGAGAAAATCAGAGCACACCACATAAGAGTAGCTGCCAGTTTAATGTTAAAATGTGGATGTGGTATGAAAACCTTAGGCCAGAGAGATGAGACCAGGACAGGCCAGGAACCATAGTCAGAATACTGAGAATTCTATCAAACAAATGATTTGTTAGGGATATAATCAGATCTGGACTCTGGGAAAATGAGAGTCTACATGAAATACTGAGAGGATTAGTTGAAGGCAAATGTCATGTCAGGCTAAAGGTTGATGAGCCAGAGGAACTAAGCAGTAGGGAATATTTCTGGAAGAAAAATAAGGCCACAAACAAGAGCCAGTGCAGAGCCCTTGGACAGGTGCAAGGACTTTATTATAAGGTCAGAGCTGGCATCCAAGCTAAGACCAGAGCAGAGAAACCACAAGGAACAGGAATCTGACAAAACTACAGCACTTGAAAGAGGTAGAATTCCTTAAATTCTAGCTAAGAAGTGAAGGGAGTGATCCCTATATTAAAATACACTGTGGAAAGAGATTGGCAGACCATTGCCAAGGCGGGCCTGACACGAGCTGACAATCATGGCTCTGAAGTCTTTACTTTCAAAAACTAGGGAGCAGCCATTCTGTTTCGTTTTCAAAATTGCAATCTGTTTCTTCACTTGTAAAAAGATGCAGATATTCCTCGCCACTCAGTCAGCAAATACTCTTCTAATTATATCAAGTTACTAACACACATAAACTTTCTTCAGTGCACAGGCATTCTTTATGATGAAAATGCTCTCATATTCTTACTAGCATTTAAAAGAGCTCCAACTTTCACAAACCATCAACAAGAGACACAAAAGGACAAATTAGAAAATGGACAAAAAATATATAGTCTCCATTAATATTTGTAGCCCGGCTCCTTCCAAGAAGTTCTGAAAAGATTGTTCAATCAGCAGAAAATAACAAGCAGCAAAACAACTGAAGTTTGGTTAAATACTGATTTTGTTTTATCAACGAGCATCACTGTGGCAATTCCAACTGTCTGAGTACTCTATAAGCCCTTCTATTTTGTTTGCCCCTCCCCGGAGATGGCATGTGTCTGAGTCACGTAGTAACCAGCTGGGGAAGAGGTGGTATTGTTTTGTGATCATGCCAGAGGGTTGCAACAATGCTAATCTCTCTCCTTTATCCACCACCAGTTTTCAGCGATCTTAAGGAATTCAGTGTCTTTGATCCCAGTTGAACTTGTCCAACGGGCATAAGCATCCCTACAGGAGAAGTGGAAGACTGAAAAGCTGGCAGATGGACAGTGCAATTCCATATGCCACATTTCCTTAGAAAAGCAGGCCAAAAAGTATTCCAAACCCACATCTTTAATGTTAATTGTGCAAACAAAATCTGCTTTTCACACGCTTAATGTAGCTTGCTGCATTATTAAAAACACAAAACAAAGCAAAAACAACCCCACAAAACTCCGAACTATTACTTCTTGCCTGCTTCCCTTTATTTCACTTTAGCTCTCATAACCCACTCTCTGTGGGATAACATTTTGTACAGATCAAAAGAAAAGCTGGAGTTTCACTTCAATTACATCTTGGGCCAGCAGCTGTAGCATGTCTAACAGTAGCTGCACAACAGAAGAACAGCGACTGACTGGAAGAAAACAACTGCAACTGCACAATATCTGTGTATTTGTTTTCAGCATTTTGTGTCAGACTCATGCAATATATAGAAACATTTGCACACATAGCCTTCTATTTCTAGATTTCTGATGGTAAACTCCTTGGCATTTCTTTCAGTGATACAACTGTCCTATTCTGTGATAATCAGTGGTGCTATGCACATCCTCTTTCAGGCAGAGGTTGATGTGGGCAGAGAAGTTTTGTCACGCACATGCAAAAAGCCACGTTTGTTTATAAATTTATAATAAAATTTTTTAATCATAAAAATAATAATTATAAGCATAATAAAAATTTTTAATCCTCTTCATAATGATAGCTCCTTTTCCAAATCAAGAGGAGAGTGGAAGGGAAATATTTGAAAGTTCTGCTTAAATTAGCAGAAAGTTTATATTATGCTGTTAATCCATCTAAGTGGTATTCTAAATGACTATCTACCTGCAGCACCAGATGATTTCTCTAACCATAAAAAGAGACCTGTGGTTCTATCCTAAACTGTGGAAAAATCATCAGAAGCAGACATTGTTTGCCCTGATATCATCCCCATCTGTTATTTGCTCAAATGTTGCTGCAACTAGGGGGATATGAGCTAATCTGCCAGATTTCAAGAGAAAATCATTGCCAGAAACAATTTCAAAGATTCTATTTCTCCAACTGGCAAATCCAATACTTTCCTTCAGAGAATAAATTATATTTTGTTCATGATGGAGAAAAGTGAAGTATATAGACAATGAATATGATGAAAACAAAGTTTCAAATGAGTTTGTAAAAAAACCCAAGTTCTCCTCCTCTAAAAAAAAATGTTCAAACACTCTTTTTTCCAGGTGGCAGATATATTTTTCTAGAAGTCCTAATCTAAGAAAGAGGCAAAACCCACAGATGTCTAGTATAGCAATCTGCAGAAATACAGCTGTAATAATGTTCCAGGTTGCTGCTAAACCTTGCTTGCTTCTAGTTTTATGAGTTCAGAGTCAGCCTGAGTCCTGTCCTGCTTACACCTCCTATACACAGGAGCTAAAGGAAAACACAAACATGTAACATGCTTTCTACTTTCTTCAAGATGAACCTGCACACTCAGTGTGCAAACTGCAGATCTTCTCTGCTAATTAGTACCAGTGTGCTTTGAGAAGTGAAACCACTGCTGTGCTAATAAAGTTCCCCTACCTGTGAACAGAGTCTTAACCTCCTTTGGAAGAAAGGTGGGTATGCAGATGCTGCTTTGCACCCAGAACATTGTATAGAGGTCATGCAATCACTGTTTATCAAGGCATGAGGGAAACATACCTAAACAGGCAGTGTTAGTGGAGAAAAGCAGAGGGAGAGATGTGGCAGGGCATATCACCCCTCTCCCCACCACAGGTGGCTGGTGCAGACAGGAGAGATAACCCAGGTGGGCAAGGCCCAGCAGGTATCATCTCTTGGTGCCAACAGCTCTGCCAGCTTACAGATGTGGGAAGAGATAAACAAACATAGGTGACCAAAAGGCCTGTTTTCACACTATAAAAGTACTAGAGTTTATCACAGAGGCAGAAGTCTCTTACACATTCCTTGGGAACGTGCGAGAAAATTTCTTCCTGAAGTTTAGATGCAACTTCTTGGTTGCTTTTCCAGAAATTGAGGGAAAGGACTTCGATGTGAGCCCTTTCAACAATTTGGTGGTAAGAAGCATTGAATCTTAATCTATACTATTTCTTAGCTAGCTGTAAAATTAATGGTACTTTCACCTCATGTGTAATACTAGTTGTCTCTTTTTGTCTTATTCCTGCGTAGTAATAGTCTGTTTCAAGTCTTATGTCTGTTAGTTTTGTGTTTATTAAAGAAATAATTCATCCTGTAATAGAGAGAATCAACCACTATTAAAGAACTTACGAATGAGAGTGGGTCTTGGGGTGCTGGCTACCTCAATAAAGCCACTGCCTGCTGCCGGAGGCCTGGGCAAAAGACAGGGACTTGTTTAAACCCCCACGTCCATTCATAACAGGAAACAAGTGGCTTATAGTCTCTTTTGTGCCTCTTAGTAATGTCCAAATCTAGATATAGAAGCTCATGAAATCTGTCTTTAAATACTTTATTGTCAAGGTATCTATCTAACACTTGGCACTTATATCCCAGTCAGGCCTTACTATTTCCTAAATTGTGAAGGCAGCAGCAGGATTTTACACAGTGTTCATGTATGTGCATTACATATTTTGTATATGAGGAATGGCAGACTGGTTGGAATGCTGGCTGGGATTTGGCCCATTCCAGGGAGTGCTCTCAGCATGCAAATAACTCTCCCTTATCATCTGTGATTGCCAAAGAGACACAATTTCTAAACTGTGACAGGGATTCTTTCTCTTCCCTTGGACATAGGAGAGTTGACTAAGGTGGGGTCTGCCCAAAGGTGTGTTACCATCTATTTAACTACAACAAGAAGTCAGTTTATTGGCCAGTGGAATCCTGGCACTTTGAGGAAAGGTTTAACTATGGCTGCTACAATCATATATGCATTGATCATTTCCCCACACTGTGAATCCTGATTGGTAAAGCATGTTAGACACCAACTGGCTTCCAATATCTCAGCCCCTCATGGCCAAAGATAGTTCTCCTTAGTCTTCGTGCAGTTGTGTCTCTCAGTACATTTTTCCACCTCAGGGCAGATGATCCCATAGGCTTTTTGGAAATACCAGTGCCTAGAATCTCTGGGATCACTGTTTCCTTTAAAAAAAATTGGTGGCTAAAGTGGTATATGATAACAATAAAGATTATTTTGTGATGATTACCTCCTCTCAAAATTTTCTGAGAGTGACTGTACACTCATCCCAAAGAAGCCACCCTGAAAAGAAGCCACCTTGTCTATATCAGGAATTTAATCTGCAGGAAAAAAATGTAGAGTTAGTCCTTCAGTGTGTCAGAACCCTTTATATGCGTGCATAAGCTTTTACAAGTAGCTTTGTTAAATTATTGGTATTACATTTTTTTATTCAAAGTGATTAAATGTCAATAATGTAGAGACAGAATGTTATAAGGGAGCAGACTGAAAGGGCTTCTAATTGGACAGAGACTGTCACTCTTCTCATACAAAATTAGTTGCTCAGCAGAAGTAGTTTTCCATCTAGCAATTGTCTCTGCGATTAGAGAGATGACTTCTGTCAACTGGGATAAACCTCATAGCACGGAGATGAATCTCTATTTCTTGTTCTGCTCACATTCTCATCTNAAAAGTACTAGAGTTTATCACAGAGGCAGAAGTCTCTTACACATTCCTTGGGAACGTGCGAGAAAATTTCTTCCTGAAGTTTAGATGCAACTTCTTGGTTGCTTTTCCAGAAATTGAGGGAAAGGACTTCGATGTGAGCCCTTTCAACAATTTGGTGGTAAGAAGCATTGAATCCTAATCTATACTATTTCTTAGCTAGCTGTAAAATTAATGGTACTTTCACCTCATGTGTAATACTAGTTGTCTCTTTTTGTCTTATTCCTGTGTAGTAATAGTCTGTTTCAAGTCTTATGTCTGTTAGTTTTGTGTTTATTAAAGAAATAATTCATCCTCGATGTGAGCCCTTTCAACAATTTGGTGGTAAGAAGCATTGAATCCTAATCTATACTATTTCTTAGCTAGCTGTAAAATTAATGGTACTTTCACCTCATGTGTAATACTAGTTGTCTCTTTTTGTCTTATTCCTGCGTAGTAATAGTCTGTTTCAAGTCTTATGTCTGTTAGTTTTGTGTTTATTAAAGAAATAATTCATCCTGTAATAGAGAGAATCAACCACTATTAAAGAACTTACGAATGAGAGTGGGTCTTGGGGTGCTGGCTACCTCAATAAAGCCACTGCCTGCTGCCGGAGGCCTGGGCAAAAGACAGGGACTTGTTTAAACCCCCACGTCCATTCATAACAGGAAACAAGTGGCTTATAGTCTCTTTTGTGCCTCTTAGTAATGTCCAAATCTAGATATAGAAGCTCATGAAATCTGTCTTTAAATACTTTATTGTCAAGGTATCTATCTAACACTTGGCACTTATATCCCAGTCAGGCCTTACTATTTCCTAAATTGTGAAGGCAGCAGCAGGATTTTACACAGTGTTCATGTATGTGCATTACATATTTTGTATATGAGGAATGGCAGACTGGTTGGAATGCTGGCTGGGATTTGGCCCATTCCAGGGAGTGCTCTCAGCATGCAAATAACTCTCCCTTATCATCTGTGATTGCCAAAGAGACACAATTTCTAAACTGTGACAGGGATTCTTTCTCTTCCCTTGGACATAGGAGAGTTGACTAAGGTGGGGTCTGCCCAAAGGTGTGTTACCATCTATTTAACTACAACAAGAAGTCAGTTTATTGGCCAGTGGAATCCTGGCACTTTGAGGAAAGGTTTAACTATGGCTGCTACAATCATATATGCATTGATCATTTCCCCACACTGTGAATCCTGATTGGTAAAGCATGTTAGACACCAACTGGCTTCCAATATCTCAGCCCCTCATGGCCAAAGATAGTTCTCCTTAGTCTTCGTGCAGTTGTGTCTCTCAGTACATTTTTCCACCTCAGGGCAGATGATCCCATAGGCTTTTTGGAAATACCAGTGCCTAGAATCTCTGGGATCACTGTTTCCTTTAAAAAAAATTGGTGGCTAAAGTGGTATATGATAACAATAAAGATTATTTTGTGATGATTACCTCCTCTCAAAATTTTCTGAGAGTGACTGTACACTCATCCCAAAGAAGCCACCCTGAAAAGAAGCCACCTTGTCTATATCAGGAATTTAATCTGCAGGAAAAAAATGTAGAGTTAGTCCTTCAGTGTGTCAGAACCCTTTATATGCGTGCATAAGCTTTTACAAGTAGCTTTGTTAAATTATTGGTATTACATTTTTTTATTCAAAGTGATTAAATGTCAATAATGTAGAGACAGAATGTTATAAGGGAGCAGACTGAAAGGGCTTCTAATTGGACAGAGACTGTCACTCTTCTCATACAAAATTAGTTGCTCAGCAGAAGTAGTTTTCCATCTAGCAATTGTCTCTGCGATTAGAGAGATGACTTCTGTCAACTGGGATAAACCTCATAGCACGGAGATGAATCTCTATTTCTTGTTCTGCTCACATTCTCATCTCTTATTAAGATTCCTTCAGGTTCCAGATAAAATAGATATAAAAGCAAACTAAGAATATGTATAAGCTATCCTTCCACTCTGAAAACAAACTGTCCCCTCATACTGTCAGTGCTTCCATGTTTGACCTTTCCAGCTTTGCCTTCACTCTGCTGTCCAGTCCTTCATCTGCCTACTCTTTCCCTTGCAGTTCCTTACAGATGTTACCTTTTAACTCATAGATGCTTCATTCCTCTCCCAGAAGAAAGAGAAAACAGGAAGTATTTATAAAGAACTGGGCTGGATGATGCATTGTTTTAGCTGTGAAAAAATTCCATAATCAAACATTCCACACAGCACTGAAAAAAAACCTTCAATGACATTTCCTGGAACAGAGAGGAGAATTGCTAAAACAGACAGTCCCTTAAATCTGGGAAATCTATTCCCAAAAACGATTACAGAGTTTTCCCCCAGTCTGTCCAAAGAGCTCAAAATGAAATGGAGCTAATAACTACTGAACAACAAGGCCTTTAAGCAATATAGAGCACAGGCTGTATTATTCACATAGTTGTCATTTAGCACATGTATAATGTTTAAATGCCATCACACAATGTAGATTGATGAAAACTCTAAATCATACTGTGAAAACAGTTTTATGACATCCATCAGTAGGTTGTTGGCAATTTGTTTCTATTAAGCACATGTTAATGGAGACGAGCAGACACCCAGTTCCTTGAACACAGATGTATTTATTTGCAAATACCAAAAAGGCATCCACCAGGCTTAGATAAATGCTAGTAATAAATGACATTAATTCTCCAATTCCTGCAGCACTCCTGAGAAATTAGTTATCACAAGATTGAGCTTTTAGAAATGCACATTTATAAAGTGCCTGCACACTCTTGGACCAAAGTGGCCTAGTCATGCAAATATCTCAGTAAAACTGTGGCCCTATAATGCTACATCTGAGCCCTAATTATAGTGATTTTTCATTTGTTGTATTCACTTGTCATCAAACTTGGCAATCTTCAGGAAACAATATATTTTCAGGAAACAACATATTTGTTGAATCAGAGTCCTGATCTGACGTTGGCTCTAACAGGGGGTTATCAACTGAGCTAACTTTGGCACCTTAGCCAGTTTTAGTGTATCTACCATTACCACTCTGTAACTGAGTGTAAATATCTGTTTTGTTATCCCAGGAATTACAAAAAAGAAAAATAAAATTCATACAGAATATAAAAATAATTGGGACCAGTGTTTTAACTACTTTTAACATTTAATATCACCATACACGCTATAAGAGATGACTTTTTGCTGACTTGAATCTCAAAATTGTGTGATGAGCAAAGAATAAAATAAGAAGTCATCAAGAGCATTCACAATAAATTTGCAATACTTCTTTACAGATCTCTGAGCAGCAGTGAATTGCAGAAGAAGGTCTTAAGTTACCAATCAAGTTGCAAAAAAGAAATGCCACTGGGTGGCATTGGTGGGTTGACCTCAGCTGGATGCCAGGTGCCCACCAATCCGCTCTATCACTCCCCTTCCCAGCTGGACAGGGGAGAGAAAATAAGGTGGAAAACATCTCAGAGGTTGAGATAGGGCAGTTTACTTAAGCAAAAGTGAAAGTTTGTGGGTGCACAACAAAGAGAAAAAAATAGTCTTATCCTCTACTTCCCATCAGTGGGCAATGTCCGCCTCTTCTCAGGAAGCAGGGCTTCAGCACATGTAGAAGTTTCTCTAGAAAGCAAACACTGTAAATAAAAAATGCTCCTCATTTCCTTAGCTTTTACATCTATGTTGACATCATAGGGTATGAAATATCCCTTTGGTTAATTTGGGTCAGCTGGCCTCATGTCCCCTCCCAGGATCTTACCCACCCCCATCCCCTTGATGGGAGGGGAATGTTGAGAGACAGCAATAAAGCTGTGCCAGCCTGGCTCAGCAGTACCCAATAGAGTGGTGTTTCATCAACACCTTCATAGCTACCAATGCCAAGCACAGCACTGTGAGGGCTGCTGTGGGAAATGAACTCCATCTCAGCCAGACCCAATACATAATGTCTAGAAAATGATAAATGCCTATCAGTTTTATCTTCATTATTTGCAATAAAGTCATTCTGTCTGAGACATCACAGTCAAAACTATCCTGCCAATTTATCACCTACTGAACCAGGATCAAGAAACCATATGACTGTCTGCCTCTGTTTCTCGTGCAGCTCATTCCACATTGTATGAACACACGAGCATACAAAACCAAAATTTGGCAAAAACACAGTTGCAGGCTCCACTTCATTTTAAAAATACTAGAGTAGGATTTTCCCCCCTCTCCTTAAGGGTACTCATTAAGGAAGACTGAGACTGGTTTCAGTCTTCCCAAGGGAACCAACATCAGTTCTTCTCTTTATCTAGAAAGAGGCAAACTAGTATCTCCCTCAGCCCAGCAGAGAGAAATAATAATCCCATTGAAGGTTATATTACATTTTGTGGCATTTTTTTATCCAAAAGTACTCTGCCAAGATGTAACAAAGAACTGAAAACTGAACTAGGAAGACAATGCAGCAGAGGACATAGCTCTGCTGAGACAGAGAAATCCTCTTGCAAAAACATACAGGTTCTTCAGGTTTTCTCATGCCCTTATTTGTTCATGATATCTTCTTGCAGAAGAAGAGCAAAATATTTTTTACTGTTGCTGATTCAGTGCTGCAACTTGCAGACTGCAGCATACTAACAGAAATGCAGACAAGATTCCTGCTCCAGTGGCCATTCTTCCTACTCCAGTAGGATCAATTCAAGCCAAAGAAAAAAAAAAAAAAAAAAAAAAAACCAACCAAGAGATCATTCCCCAGCCTTGGGCTTTTATGCTATCTCACACCATATACCTCTATATGCCGCTATACACCAAGTGAGCTGACCAGGTGATGCTCTACTGAATATGTTACCTTTTGGCGCTCACGCTAGAGGCATCCAAGTCTCCTGTTATATGTGGCCTCGGAGATAACTTGGATTCTTCTACTTGAGTCAGACATTTGAAAGAATGGCCATGTTATCTAATTTTTACATCTAGCAATGTCCTTCAAGCCTGACACAAAGGCCGTAGGGTGCTCCTTCTCTCAGCAGGTGCAAAGACAAGAGAGTTATGCTCTAATCTTACTACACCCCATAAAATATTCCCAGAATTCAGTCAATCTATGAGCATCCAGAATTTTCAAAGTAATAAAATGAATCACTTTTTTTCAGACACACAGGCTTGTAAAGTGATTGTGGTTCCATCTGGACAGGAGAGGGAAAGGAAACAGCTGCTTAAAAGCATTTAGTTACTATCTATCCCATTATATGAAAAAGAAAATGGCTAATGACTTTTTCTAAGCTGCAATATTTGTATTGATTATTAGTTTCTGGATGGGTTATTGAACTCTACTGACTTTAAACTGTGCAGCAGCAACACAGAGTTAGGAAATTAGGATTCATGAGTGCTAGAAACTGCTCTGATGTAACGCATCATGCTTCTAACAAATACAGTTTTACATATAGTGGGAGAGATTTTTGAAAATCCATTTCTCTTGGTAGTCATTAATGAAATTGAGGACAGGCCCTCAATTAGACAGAATTATCTGTCTAAAGAAAAAAGAAGTGTTTCATATCAAGTTGCGTTGGTGACCATTTCTGACCTGCTCTAGAAAAGATCAACAGAAATGAGAAATTATGATGCCAAACAGAACACTTAGAGAGCGCAGGAAGGCAAAAGAGCAAAATTTAATCACAAGGATTAAATATGCAAGTATCTCCAAAAGACACTCTTTTGACAGTGCTGTCTAAATGAGTAAACAAAAGCGAATAAAACTAGAACAAACTGATAAATCTGCTCCCATTGTGTGTGTGTGTGTGTGTGTGTGTGTCCTTGTGGTTGAATTAGTAGGACTCTTAATTCTAGCCCTCGACAAGCAATTTTCCCTGTCAAGAAAATGGTAGTTGGGACATAGCATTAAACTGGTAGCTGGGAGCTGTATTTTCAACAACCCTTACCTACCTAGAGAGAGGCTCCATACTTCCTAATGCCAGTCTATGACTTTTTCTTTACTAGCAACCTCATAGATTTTGGGCCCCCAAGGAAGATAGGAGTGAATAAAAATGGAAAGGCTTTCCATTCAAATCCCAAAGCTAACCTTAGATAAATCCAGAGGATTAAGAGACCAGCCCTCTGCTTCTACAATATCTTTTTCCCCAAAAGGAGAAATGGTACAGACCATCTGAAGTTTTAAAAATGCTAGGCTCAATATGCATAATAGAAAATCCCATAAGGATGCCAGCTGTGCGTTTATGGATGGATGAAAAGTACAGGCTGTGAGTTGTGCAGTCATTTTCTTAGAGATATTAAGATCTGCTGCTAAAGAGCAGGAAAATGCAGTCACAGAGCTCACAGCTGACAAGTCTTATTGATGAAGGGCTTGTTTTTATTCAGAGGCTTGTTTTCTTCACATCTGAAGAAGCAGAAAGGAGGGAAGAGATTGACATGATGGGTGAGTTAGAGTGGAACAAATTCATATCAGAGGTTTTGTTTTAGAGGGGGTGGATGGCAGTGAAGAAATAGCCAAGTTTGTGATCATGAGGAGAGCATGAGTCAGTAAAACTGCCTGAGCTCTTTCTGGGTCAGCATGGGGGCCAGAGAAGGCTGCGTGTCAGGAAGCAAAGGGATCCACAGGGAGCTGGGAGTCATAGCTGTTGCAAGATAAAATTGTGATAGATATGTCAATGTGATAAAATGATATATTTCTTGTGTTTTGAGCTGAAACAGAGGGGAGGGAGGCAAAAATTTCAGTGCAGTCCCTCCTCGCATTCACACAGGATTTTGGGACAATCACATTGCACATAGCAGCTGGCATTCCCTCTGCCATTCCCTCAGCCATTCCCTCTGCTGGCTGAGACATTGGCTGCACTCCCTTGGGAAAGTATAGCAGCACATTCTGTGGTAAACAGGGTGTCAAAAACAAGGCCTAGGAGAAATGAAGGAAAGCTTCACTGATCTGTCAGACCTGTTCTCTTCCTGTCAAAATTTTTTTCCTTTGATACTTCAAAAACTCAGAAGAGCAGAAACCAGCTGGTTAGATACCAGGGAAGTGCAACTCTGTATGTGCTGGTGGAGGGATGGGAGGAGGGCCTCATAAGCTGGGAGGGCCTCACATCTCCTGGACAAAAAACTCCTCATTCCATGCCTCGTATTTTTTCCCCTCCAATGTGAACTTACTTTGCTCTCCTGCTCAGTGTCTGTCAGAACTTAAGTTTTAATTTAGTCTATAACACATCAAGGAAGGCTTCAAAATATTTGTGAAGCATTCATTGATTAACGTGAAACCAAAATGTCACACTCTTTAATTTATAATCCTAGGACAGACCTGTCTGTTACTGGTATAATTTAAATTTTCATTTAGTGTGACAGCACTTGGTCATACTCTTGTTTAATTTACCTTCAATTAGGATGTTATTATAATTAAATTCCATCAGAAGTATTGGAAGTCAGCTGAATGCAGTGAGGGATTTACACAGCCTTATTTTTCCAATACCAGAAGGAAAAAAATGTAAATAATTCACTTCACTTCTTTGCTTAAAAAAAGGGCAAGTAAATATTTTTGGCACAGGCACACATAGCATCTCTAGGGAAGTGCACGTACACACAGAAGTCATCCTTGACTAAGGCTGCTGACAGTTCAGAAAGCGCGGGCTGAATCTTGTTTGACATCTTCACATCCAAATTTGCTTCCTTCTCAGGTTTAACCACCTGGGGTAGCTTTTCAGCAGAAAGCTAAGCTGACAAAGTTAGTTAATCTACTGCTGCTGGCCTGTGTGTGTCTTGCCTGGTGAGCAAATAGTTATCTAATTTGTTGGATAACTGAAATATGCCTAAGTGGGCTGTCACTGAGGTACAAAATTATGACTTGGTCTTTTGTTTTTTCATTTTGATTATGATATTCTTTCTGTGTACATTTTTTTAATCATAAATGGTCTGCTACAACGAATTCTGCACATTAATACCTAGCAGGTTCTGGAAGGAATTTAATCAGCTGGCTCTTGGAGGGAGAGGAGATGTGATTACCTGGAGAGAATCTCACTGCTGCAGAATCATCAGAGATTATAAAATTCTTGCTAATTTAGCATGGATTTTTAATTATTCTTTTATATAGTTGGCTATATTAAATGAATACAGGCAATCTTCCTACTAAGGGATTCAAACAAAGGTGTCTTTAAGCTTCAGGATATGCAACCAAAGTGAAGCCTGCTTAATATGTTATAACTTGTTAAAAATGAGAGTAAGACAAGAAAAACTGTAATTTTTAAGTAAGTACCAGGATTTCAGTATGGTATTCCCATATGTCCATATGCAAGATCCATACCTTATTCTCATACATCTATCTTCCAGAAATATGAGGGACTGATTTTTAAAGGTATAATGGGAACAAGTACTGTAAAATGGACCACATCCGATTTTTTTCTGCTACAACGCACTGCCAGGAGAAAACACAAGTGAATTGCATCTGCAGAATTATTAACAAAACAAATTTATAACTCACTACAAGATGAGACATGGAAGATCTTTTCAGAAGATCATATAAATTATATGTATATAGTATCTATGGCATCTATAAATTATACGTATATAGTATCTATGGCATCTTTGAATTGATTAATTTGGGAAAAAGCCCCCAGAAGTAAGGAACTGCAGGGTAAGTCATGAAGCAACAAGCTAGTGCTAATGATATATAGCATCTCTTAAATTGGAATGGTGTTTTCATGGCCTAGTGGAAACTTTTAGGGTTAGATTTTTATGTGAAGGAAGTAGAAGGGTTTTTTTTCCTTCAACCACATCCTGATATGTTCAATAATTTATTAAATTTTGTGAATTTGTCTCGCACACCAAAATTATTCCCACCAAGTTTTTTAAATACAGGTTTTTCTGTATGGTGGGTCTAATACTGTGTGGAAGGTATTCTATGAGTTAAAAAGAATATATTGTTCTTTTTTACTGGGTAGAATAAAAGGCACAATGTTTTTGTCAAGATAGAATATTCTCATTGCTTGCTAGAATTACTTTATTAGTAATCCATCTGTAAGACTAAGTTTTAATAAAATTATGACTCTGGTTGTATGGTAAATAAGTGCTTGTATAAATTTGATGTAAATATCAACTGTTATTTTATAGGAAATTTACTGCAGATTCCAAAGGTCTGGTTAAGAAATGCTTCATGTCTGAAAATGTACAGCAGATTAAGTATAGAAAGTGTATTTAAGTTTACAGTTCTTTAGAGTTTTTCCTAGAGAGAAACTGCCCCAGCAATGTCACCAGGCTACAAAAAAAAAAAAATGTATAGCAGGTTACAGCCAAGAAAACAAAGCTTCCTCTACTTTTTTCTTTTTTTTTTTAATAACTAAGAAACTCAAAACTGATTTCTACTTTACAAATAATTGATATTGGTTTAGAATGTACTTAGAATAACAGATCAGATTACATTGGGATGAAATACTGGAACATGTTTGTTAAGTCCTATTCGAATCAAGCTCCTCTGGTAGATGTAGACCTGTGCCAATGAGAAACCTCAAGTCTGGGCAGACTCCACGTCTGCATGCTACCTGAAAATACAGACCATTTACTGAATCATTCAAATGTCACAGTGCCAAAGATACTTCGCTCTCACACAAGTTTTGAAATCAACAAGAATGAATTTGACAGAGGAAAGAAACCACACATGGGTCATAAGTAATTTATTTTTTCCTAATTCAAGACCTTGTTTATAGTTTTAACAAGATTTATCAGAATATGGTGGTGTAAGAATATATAGCATATTTATTAATTACATTAATATTAGAGTTTAGTGGCCATAAATATCACATTTACTATTGGCAATCCTTATTATATATTCTAATGTTACTTCTTTAATGTAAAAGTGATAACTATTTTGGTCTACTTTGTCATTTGGACTTTCCCCTAGAGGCTAGCTCTAAGTAATAGAAGATAGAGCAGATTCTTTTCATTACTTGTAGAAAAATGTGGAAATTGTACCAGATAAAAACACTTCTCTTTCTGTATCTAAAGAATTTGTACTGAGACTTACAACATGCCAAAGATGATTTGATGCCATTCATATCTGATAGTTTGTTAGCTTGAGTGTGAAAGAAAAACGACATCTGCCTGTTGCCAAAGTCCATTCCCTTTGAACCATGCTTAGATAAAACTCATAGCTGAAGCAATTTACACAATGAAGAAAAAAAATCACTATTATCTTGCTCTGTGTCTATTGTCATGTTCTATGAAGAACAGTTTTTTGTACCTTTCATAGTTTGTACTGTGCTTAAAACAGTGAAGTAGATATTAGATTTCTGTTTGAATATCAAGTTCTTCATGTTTTAAAATTAATTTTGTAATTGTAAGTTAATATTCCATATACTTCAGCAACACTAGCGTGGGACTCCAACACTGGTGCCTGAACACTGTGTATGGCCCAAAATCACAGGAAGGTCAACCCTCTCCAAATGGAAAAAAACCCTAACCACAGCACAATCGGTCTATGGGGCACCCTTTCAGTAAGAATTTAAGATCATGAAAACTTGGGATGATTTGTTTCTCTTCTTGATTAACAAATTCAGGACCTTCATTACTGTGCAATGCATGTGTCACTTTATGACTGCTATTTCTTTATCTCAAACCTGTCTGCACTTGGATTGCACCTGCCTGATCCAAACTTTGATGACTGTAACACCCTGAAAGATCAGCCCATAGCTCTGAAGTGCTTCAGAGTGAAACAACACAGACCACCACAGTGTTAGTAGTTCTAAAAGAAAGAGACTAGAAAGAACAAGTGATCAAGAAGTCACATCAAATGAGAAAATTATATTCCAGGATTCAACATTTGAGATCCCATATGATAAAAGTGAATGGATATGAACTGATATCAAAGTATCCTATGTTGTGAAATCAGCTTTATCCATTGTCAATTAAATGTATTTTGATTCTACTGGGTTTGGCATTTCCATATATGAATAAAAGAGACCCACGTGTTGATACTGAATTTGGATTTGCATGTGGTCCCATAACTGTGATCAACATAGGTCATAATATCATTATTATAAGTTAAAAAATGATTTTTTTAAAATTAACTGAAATGTTAAATCATTAGGTAGACTAAAAAAGTATGGCTTCTTACAAAAACTCTCTGAGTATTGTTTTTTAAAAACTATTTCACATATGAACTTAAAAATATTTAACCCATTTCTTTATGAATTATGACTTGAATATTTTTTAAAGATCCCTACAGTTATTCATGCTAATGTGCAGACAAGGTGGGACAACAATAGGAAAATGTACACCCACTCCTTCAGTCATATCCCACCTTGTCTATCAGTGACTTTCTCAACTCACCAGCAAAGTAACAGCAACAATCCTGGACATCTCACAGTTTCATCTTTTATACAATGCTGCTTCTTACATGGAACTGGAGATAAAGCAAAGGCTGAAACTACTTTTAGAAAAGTGCTAATGGTACCATTGTCTCCCCAAAATATATACTTGCCACTCTCACTCATAAACTGAAAGAACAAAAACATTCCTATAAGAGATGGTAAAGGAAAAGAAAGGTATGCATTTTCAACTGATTTCCTTTGCTCTTTGTTTTCATTACTTTAGACATAGGGGCTGAAGCCCAGTGTCCTAGATCTTGACAATGGCTTTGGGTTTTTAGACGTGGGCTGGAGTGATGAATTTATTACTTCTTCCTTTATATGGTTTTTTTTTCATGGAGAAGTGAGTGACCTTCTGATTGTTGTTGTTGATAAATGATGAAGGCCAATGTGGTCTTTCCAGGGGAATTACCCTGTTATTGCAGGTCAGGTCTTCTACACTCTGCTCCTGATGTGGAGTCCTCTTTAGAATCCCCACTTACAGACAGTTACTTCCCTGAAAGATATCTCATTGCTTTTTCTCCAAAAACATAGAAACCAGGGCAGGCAGCTTTTGTTTGTCAGCAGACCTTCTTGCAAGAAAATTAAGAAAGTAACGATGGAGCCTTAACTAGTTGTTAAGTCTATACTTCTAAAAACATCTTAAAATCAATTCCAGCTAACATAAACAAATTAATTTACCTAGACCTACCTTGCATTTCGGTTATTTTCCTCATAAATAAGAAATCTCTTATTAGTTATATGCGGTAATATTTTATGTGTTCAGTCAGAAACATTTACTCTGTTCCCTGGAGTACTGATAGGGCTTAGTCATATTAAACTTGATATTATTTTCATGTTTCATCAAGTAGTGCCTTTAGACTATGTGGTTTGGCCTCTTCTCTACTCCAACATTTTCTTCCATTCTGTTGCCAGTAAAGATGGCTACAGACAGCAGCAAAATTATACTAAAGAGAGCAGTAGTGCAATATAGAGCTTCTTACCTTTAAATAATTCAGGTACTGCTGACTGTGAACAAAATTCATAGCCATCTGTCAGCAAGTAAATTTAATTTAGTTAAACATGGCAATCCCTTCCTACTAGACAGCTGGCCACATAAACAATGCCACCACACCTTGGAAAATCTCAGCAGAGAGACCAGTAAGTGAATGGAGTTTTATCCTTAAAAAGAACTAAACAAAAATACATACATTTCAATTTTTATGTGGATATATTTGCATGTATGTACTTAATATGTATGTATAGTGAACAAAAAATACTTTCTCATATTTTAGGAGCATATACTTTGTGGAAAATATAGTTTAATAGTAATGGCCTAGTTTCTTCTTATATCAATATCTCAAACTGCACACTTCACACATAGGTAGATCAATAAAAATCTCAAAACCCTATATCCCCCTAAAATTACCTGAACTTTTACATTTTCCGTTCAAAACCAAGTTTTTTGAATAGTACTGTGGGACCTTCACAAACCTGTTGGTGGAATTGTAGACACCAACAATACCAATAATACCACATCCAGTTTATGCTTTCTTCTGGCTGTTTAACTTAGCAGGGAGAGGATGACACTCACTCTGCAGTTAGAAGGAGCTGATCAAAACTGTTAGAACCTATGTAAGTTGACCTGGATGGATACGACACAAATATTGACTAAAATAAACATTTATTTATCCTAACAACCTTTCGAGATATCTTTTAAATTTATGCCAAATTTGTTTTCACCCTTGTGCCTTGAAATCTCAGGTCTGCAGAAGCAGAGTGATCTGTACCCAGTGGATGAAACAGGGTACTTTCCTGAATGCATAAAAGTAATGAATGTATAAAATGTACTGAATGCACAACGTGCACTTAGAACAGAGAGCAGAAAATCTGTTGTTACTTGTACTTGAGGAGAAAAGAGACTCCTGTCACTACTGTAAATCACCATGGTTGCCTAAGCAACCTCTTCTCTTTAACAATATCATCTTCATATTTGTGCTAAGGGATTTGGTAAGTATCCAAGCTTAACCTGAAGAAAAAAATGCCCTTCTTCTAGCAGCTAAAAGCCCTGAAGATCATAGAGTCATAGAATCACAGTATGGTTTGTGTTGGAAGGGACCTTAGAGATTATGAAGTTCCAAGCTCCCTGCCACAGGCAGGGACACCTTCCACTAGACCAGGTTGATAAATGCCCCATCCAACCTGGCCTTGAACACTTCCAGCAACACTTCCAGGGGTGGGGCGAAGTTTTTGCAGCAGACTAAAAGTTCTTGTCATTAAATCAACTTCTGTTCTCACAGGTAGCATGATGAATTTCATTACTCATACCACTTGCTTTGGAGTAATCTGTAAAATATTCAAAGTCAAAGGTGTAGATTTTAACTAGCCAATTCTTTATCAGGTGCAGTTAAAGGAAGACACAGACAGATCAGCCAGAGAGGAAGAAAAAGAGAAATCAGATTTCTTGTTTTCTTTGACTTCTCAATTTATTGTCAATAAGAATGTATGGTTGGCCTTGGCCTTTACAAGGAAATAGACCCTGAACTGAACAGCAGCATAAAATAAAAGCATGGTAGGATCATCGTTATTAGGAGGTGTTTTAAGGTGAAAAAACTTTAAGTTGGTAATGCTGACAGGAAACAGATTATTTCGTGTATGGGGGTGAATGCACATGTGGATGGAAGAGAAGTGCCATGACCCCAGTCTGCCAAATGATAAGAGGCAAGAACCACCAACCATGGGGCTGGTCGCACTTCTGCTTCTGCACAGGGACTACTTAGATTGGGAAATCAGGGGCTTGAATTCTGGAAAGTAGAGCAGGTGTGGAAAAGAAGGGTTCCCAAAAAGAGGAAACAGTCTTGGAAAGATGAAGGTCCTGCAGATCCTGGAGATCAGATTTTTGGTGGAAATCAATGTCTTTGAGCACCCAGAACCTTTCCCAGCACCCAGAACTGGTGACTGAAGAGTGGCAGAGCAAGAACAGGTATGACTTTCTGCCCATCCTTCCTGGGCTGACCTTCACTCTTCCCTGTGGAGAAGGAAATTCAAGACCCGGGAATAAAGCCCAGAGTAAAGTGAGGGAATGAGTGTGGGATGAACAAGCAGGGTAAAAGATCTAGTCCTGCTGGTTCTTAAATAAACACCAGCATGCAGGCCCACTAGGGGTTGTAATTTTACTTTGTTTCACTTGCAACAGAAGAAAAATAATTTCTATAATTTATTCTGGAAATGGCTTTTTATTATCCCAAGACGGTGTAATTTTTGGTGTATGGTGGAAAAAATCAATTGCAGATATAACTTGTTAGAAAATGTGATGCTTTGAGACTGATCCTCTCCTTCCTCACTCTCAAATGACAAAGTAATTAAATTAACAGGAAAAGACCTTGGAATAGAAGTGCAGAAGGTCTAAAAGAGAAACTGCACTGAGCTACTTTTTTTTAAATTGTTGTTACACACTTTATCTAATAGGAAATTGTTTTGGGTTGCTGTGCTTCAACTGCTTTGGGGAATAAGGCAGATTTCTCAGCAGAAAAGAATCAAGTGCTTCACCATAGAGTCACTTGGTAGCAGCCAAAGTTTGCATTGCTTCTGGAGCAACCCCAGGAGCCCCCACGACGCAGAACAGGTCTCTGAGTCAGGTCTCTATATACTGCCTGCACGTAGCCACCTAACTCAGGGCGCCAAGCTATCTCTAAGAGACACATCTTCCCATCATTTGCTGTGTAGGAAACTGATAACATCAAAGTTAGATACCTAATAAACCTGACAGGGATAGCTTGGAGAACTCTGTGCTTCCCTTCTGTCCCTTAGAAACAGATATGGCTCGCTTTTCCTCACAGACACTGCTGTGCACCGTGGCTGAGGTCCAAACCACAGGTACATCAGCAGAACAAGGAAGGGAGCTTCCCTTCTCCAGTCTGACTCCCATGCACATATGCTAGTTCAAGAACTAACCCCATCCAAAGAAAGAGGATATGAAAGGATTTATTTAGCCATCTTGGCCCATCTGTGCTGAATTTTGAGCTTGTGTAGGAGATTTAAACATCACAATTGCCTCAAACACTGTCAAGGCCACAGAAGAGCAGGAACTTGAGATAAGCAAAGGAGAGAGGAATTGGCAACAGGAAGGTGTTAATTCCAGACCAAGTGAAGCTGAGACTTGGTTAGCACATCCTAGTTAATGCATCCTGACAAAAATTCCCACTGTGGCAAACTGTGGGAAATGAAGCAACTGCTTATATACATGCCACTCCAAGTTATGGAAACATCTGTCACCACCCTGTGGATACCCTGAACTTGGATGGTATAAAGGTGGTACCTCCAGAAGAATGATTCTGAGACCCCCACCACCAAGAAGAGCAGCAGAAGGACCAGTGGGATGCCATCTGCATCTACAGGTAGTGACATCTTTCTACTTAATCTGTCTCTCCCTAACTGTCTCTCCTCTGCCCTCCTTTATTTCCTATTTTTTTCTATCTCTCTCTACCTTACATTTACTGTTAAATAAAATCCATACTATTGACTTCAGCATATGGTCTCCTTTGCACCTTAATTCAGGCAGAGACACCTCTCAATAATCGGATCATAACAGCTTGGGGCATCAGCAGCATGCCCCATATAAATATTTTGGCTACAGAAATACACCAAG
>VZTH01005947.1:316651-359101 GCA_013397815.1 Aleadryas rufinucha
AGACAAGCCATTCTTCTACAATTCCTGACAGCCTTTTATCTTAAGCTCTTTCAGCTCTCAGTATGTGAAGAAAGTCATAGACTTGGAGCATAAATTTCTGTATGTATACGAGCTCTTTGTATAAAATGCAGATAAGTATTTTTGCAGCTGTACGCCTACACTTGTTTAAAAAAATACCTTTAAACTGCTTTAGCATTCACTAGTCAACTCATATATTAGTGTAAGTATACATGAGACTGTGTGTATACTTTTAAAAAAGATTACTTATAATGTTGGTACTGAAACAGACAGAAAAACTGTATTAGAGATGAGACACTAAATTGAGAGCCTTAAATGTGTTTTTAACTTAGCATTAGAGATGGAAAAATTAATATTCTCAAAGTTATTACAGGCATATTTTATGACAGATATGAATAAATTACCTCTGTAGCATTGCCTACCAAGAATAAGTAGTTTTATACAAAACCAAAACAAAATCATCCTCTCCTTTTTCCTTAATGTAAGCAACAAGAAAAGCATTTATGCAGCTGCACTGATCTTCAACAGAGCTTGCCTGAGCTGGGGCTTTAATAAATTTAAATTTCAAAACAAAATGCTTAATTTTTGGTAAAAATAAATGAAAAATTTTCAGAATGACATCACTTTCCAAAAGCTTGATGTATAAGTCATGCCTCTCTCTGCAGTGGCCTTTGGAACAATGACCAGTCTTGGGAAACATCAGAGGACGGAGGTAGAGCACACATTTTTTCAAATTTTTGAAGCAATTCATGGAAGTTTCACATCACTGGACATTGCTATTACTTTAAGTTGTAAACTAGAAAGTAAATCAATGTGGTGGAAAACTTCCCTACACGACAAGAAGAAAGAAGATGCCTATTGAGCAAAATATTTATTACTTTCAAAGACATTGTGAAGAATGGGCATCAGACTGAAAGGACCTCAGGCCTTGCTCCTCCAGAACAGCATCATCAATTCTTCCTCATCATGCTAGGTTAGAAGTACATGACCCTCTTACTCCTAATGCTAGACTTATTATGCAGCCAGGCAGGAACACCTTCTTTAAAAAACAACCAAAAACAACCAAACAGACAGAAAATTAAAATTAAAAAAAAAAGTAGCAGCGCTCCTTTGCATTGTAAGGTGTGTAGCTCTGAGCCAAATCAAGGTGCAGCTCAAGCAATCTATTTTTCAGTAAAAATCCCCATGCACAGCTCTATGGGTTCCTGTAGAAAGAAAAAAATCAATACTTGACTCTAGCCCAAGATTCTACTGAATAGCTTGTGACGGGTACTCTAACCTGAGACATTCTTATTAAGAAAATGTGGCTATTGCTCTCACAGGTTGCAGATCCCCTGAGAGGAGAAGTTAGACAAAGGGTAGAGAGGTAAAATTGAAAAAAAAAAAATCAGGCTTTTAGAATTTTCACTTAGAATTTAGAAGGCGTCTGACTGGTATAAATTCACGAAATTGTGCTTGTGATGTTGGGCCTGACATCAGCTGAGGATTGAAGATGTGAAAAGGAGAGATGTTTTTCCTGTATGACTGCTGAAATACTATCCCCTCTGTGCCTATCTGGTTTTGTGACAATATAATGTCCATGTCCTGATGCTGCAGCATAAAAATTGAATGACTTTTTAACTACAAAATTAACTGGGCTTTCATCTCACAAAGTACATCTTCATTAATACTAAATAGGTTAATTATGATAAAAATATTACCATAAATAATATAAGGATTAATAATTTAACACCTATAAAAGTATTGCCATTTTTCATAAAATCCTATGTGTAAAGCTTACCTAATCACCATTTGGATTGCCCAGAAAATTCCATGCATAGTAGCCCAAGGTTTGCGCTGTCCTTGTTTTGCACATTGAAAGCTGCTGTTACATTAATTGAGATTCTAAGGATGTGACTGGCTTTGCCTGTCATAGCCCTGCACCTGGGAACTGAGTAGCACACAAACATTGAGTAGTTCCCATTTTAGGAACTGACTCTATAGTCAATTCCTTGTCTTTAAGTAAATGCTACAGCTCCAAGTCAGAATACAAGTTTCAATCCTGAATCTAGTCCAAGTCTAAGGGTACGAGTGACTTTATGCATAAGAAAAGAATTTTTTACATGAACATCAGATATTGTCTGGCACTGACATCTTACTGCTTATTGGGAAAGGCCAAATGAATTCAGTTATTGGTTTGGACACCTGGGTGAAATGTTCCATCCATTTATTCCTCATCTGTTGCTCTCAATAAGGGTCATGACACATACATACGCTGACAACTTCAGGCGAGAGCAAATGCAAATGCTTATATTTAATACCACGTAGCCTCTTTTATAGACTCTTTCAGTGTTTACACAGTTTTAAGCAAAACAGAGCTGACTTAACCAATCATCACACACCATTAGGTGAACACATGATAAACACCCAGCCTGTTTTTCTAACTCAGTTATGACTCTTTCCCATGGTCATTCTCTAGCCAAACAGGCCTGACCCATGATTTTACACAGGCAACAAGGCCTTTATTTTATAAGGTTTTACCTAATGCTCATCTTGTCATTGCCTTTGAAAAAATGGCAATTAATTTTTCTTCCAGCCATCATCTGCCTTCACTATTTGGAACATAAGCTGAAAGCTGAGAAAGTAATGGAGAGGGATCTGGATGTGTCCTATTCTCATACTCTTCTCTAAGCATCCTCTTCTGTCTGCTATTATAGGGTGCAGGATTCTGTATACCTTGGGTCTGCCTAGCTTGACTTCAGACTGAAAAGAGGTAGGTTTAGATTAGATATCAGGAATTATTTTTTTACTCTGAAGGTGGTGATGTACTGGAACAGGTTGCCCAGAGAAATCATGGATGCTCCGTTCCTGGCAGTGTTCAAGGCCAGGTTGGATGGAGCTTTGAGCAACCTGGTCTAGTGGAAGGTGTCCCTGTCCAATTGAGGGGAGTTGGAACTAGACAATCTTTAAGATCACTTTCAGCTCAGAAAATTCTATGGTTCTGTGATGAATGTCTGAAAAACAGAAATTAAATATTGCCTTTACATACAAGGAAAGAACCAAAGAACAAAAAGGACTTGAAAAATGAAGGTCTGGGACCTTGTGCCACCTGGAATAAAAGGAAAACAAAGCTGACAGAAATCAGAAATGAATTTTCCTCCCAATTGTGCAGGACATAGAGCTATTAGTTATAACAACATAGTTTTCCAGAAGTACATTCACACAAAAGCAGCAGGACTGGAGCTCGAGATAACGCATGCACAAAATCCATTAGCAATTTGTAAGAGCTGAACCATGCTGACAGACTAATTCCTCTAAACAACAGTTCTGGGCTGAGCTGTGCAGCACAACACTTCACCGTGCAGCGCTGGCAGGCCTGGCACCTCTAGAAATGTCAGTAAATAACACCCTTTTTCCTACTGCTGCTGACAGAAGTGCCCAAAGAGCTCGGGTGGGAACAGGTCCTGTGTGTGTTATAGAGCCATACACCGACACTTAACATGCCAAAGGGCAATGACTACCTCTCTCCTTCTCTTTGGAGAGAATAATGCTCCCCATGTTGTGGCTTTACCCTCACTGCAGGGAATAGCTAAGGCTGGAGACAGGTGTCCTCTACTTCCTGCAGCTAGGACAGCATGCTGCCCTCCCTGCTCCACAGCATGCTGGAGCAGGGAATAACAAGGCTGTGGGGCCACAGAGTCGAAAATCCTTTTCATGCTTTTGACAGAAACTCAGCATAATTTTCTGACAGAAAGTAACATGCACTCTAGCCAGCAGAAATATAGTGGTAATATCTCTGTAGGTCTATGTTACAGAAATGGCATAAATTTACTGTAGACATCTGACAAGGAGTTTAGCTGAACTGCACCAGTTCCTGGTAATGAGTCTGAAGGAAGATCCCTGGATCTCAGAAACTGGAGAAATTGACATAGTGGCCAACAGTTTCCAAATCAAAGCATACTTTGTGTGCCTTGCTATCGGGCAGTCAAGCTCTGATAAGAGATTTTGATTTCATGAAGTGCTGAGCATGTCTGAAAATCAAGCTCCTCCATGGTACTTCAAGCTGGGCAGTAAGAATCAGAGGGCCCTAAAGTCAACCTAACCACAATTCATGTCAAAATTTCACCTTTTTAACCAAGCTCCTACCTAATTCATACAACTACCACTTGCAGTACATGCACTGAGACAAGAAAAAGGAATTTAAAATACAGCAGTATAATCTTTCTGCTTTGCTTTATTAGCCTCATAAAGTAATACTAATTTTTTACTATTCTCATATAAAAATCCAAAGGCTTTCTGTTACAAAGAGAACTGGCTTTTCAAATCACAGATTATACTCCAATTAATATGGAATTACTATATTCTGATAAAATATGTGATGTGCAGTATGTAATAAAAGAGGTTTATTTAAAGGATAAGAGCAATACCAAACAATATGTCACAGTATTTTTCATTATTCTAAAAGAGTTGTTTTAGCTATTTCTTCAGTAGTTAAAGTAAATCTTCAGAGACAGGCAAAAAGAACGTGACTTCAGTTACACTGTTCTTGTTTGTGCAGGCACATTAATTCATTATTGTAGAATTGTTGGTGACCAATGAATTTGTAATACTACATATTTGCTTTCAATAAAGGGAGATTGGAACATTTTGTTTAAGTGTCCTATATGTCCAAATAATTATGCAAATGCAATGACAAGGTGAGGCTCTGGACACAGAGTCTAAGACAGGAACAATTCTTTAAATGTAAAAAACTTATAAAATTTTCTGTAACCTTGATATCACTGTAGCTAAATCTCTAATGAATGATGCAGCCGCAGTGTAAGACAAAGGGTAAAATAAAGATCTCATCTTTGAGTGCGTGACAGAAAAAAAAAAAAAGGAATGGAGATAAAAAGTGCTCACCTGCTTTACAAAGGGATATCCAAACCTTTAATGATATTTCTATCAAACCTTTAAGGTTTTTCCCCAAAATCTTAGATGTAGCTGTGTTTTGTGCAGCTGGGGTACAAAGAAGGAACAGAAGGCAGAGTTTGGGAGCAGATACATGAGATGTTCCTCCTACCATATGCAATGTAGGATTTGGAAGCAAATGTTTCTAACACCACCAACAAAAAAGAGTTATATTGAAAGAAAAAGACAGGTTTCATTACATTTTTCATTTTGAAATTTTTTTCAGAAAAATTTCCTGTTATTTTCAAATTGCCTGTTTTGAATATTAGTAACGTGAACTTGGAGGGCCAAAAAGACCTTTCATTCTCTTTTTTTGCTCTTTTAATTTAAGACCTCTAAGTAAATTAATTCTTTATAAAATGTCATAATAACTTTTCAACTTAATGGTATGTTCACTTGATTATTTATTTTTGTTTCAGCTGTATTTTAATTGTGTTTTTGTAGTTTCTTTTGCTTCTCTTTCCCTCTCTTCTGAATAAGACTTTACTTTTATCTCAAACATTCATCCAGATTAGGAAAACAGCTTCTCAAGTTTATTCTATTTGCTATTGAAAATATTTGTTTCAGTTTTCATTTCAGGGTATACAGAAAAAGTGCGAAACAAACCTCTTACAAAAGAGACATTTCTCTACATTTCTTACTAAATCCTAAAACAATGTACTATAAGAAGAGTATCTGTGCTTAGACCAGAACTTTTTAGCCATTTTCTCACTATTTCATAACTTACGGCTGAGGAAAACACTGCCTCATACATGGCAGAGCAAATGAACTGTGATTCTTGTCTAGCAGCTCAAGGATATCTATTTCGACTATAGAGAATGCAGATTACATTCCGAAGTCCTCAGAATTCAGAGTATAGCAATGGAAATACAAGCAGCAGGCAGGTGTCCACTGCACACATTTTGGAGGACAGGGTCATGAGCACAAACAGACACGGTGTTTACCCTGTGCACAGTTGCTGAAGTAGAAAGGGGACTTTTTTTCTATGGACTGTATAGGCTTTGTGTGGCAAAGTTTTGGTAACAGGACCCCTGGAGCTGAGGTTCTCCTGCAGCGGGTGGTGCAGGCCATGGGCAGGCAGCTGTGTCCCTGAAGCCCTTGGAGGTCCACAGGGGAGCAGAGATCCTCCTGCTGCCCCTGGAGAACCAGAGTAGATGCATGCCCAAAAGAGGCTGTGATCCTGTGGGAAGCACATGCTGGAGCAGACTCCTGGAAGGACCTGTGGACCCATGGAGAGAGGAGCTCATGCTGGAGCAAGTTTTCTGGCAGGGCTTGTGGCCCTGCAGGAGACCCATGCTGGAGCAGCCAGTTCCTGAAGGACTGCATCACATGGAAGGGAGCATGAACTGCTCCACCCATGCTGGAGCAGTTCATTGAGATTTATGTTCACAGCTTCCTTTAGGTTCTCTATTTTGAGAACTATTTTGTTTCAGTAATATGTTTACGTCCTAATAAACCAACCTTTAATAATTAAAAACATTTTGGTGGGTTTGGTTGGCTCACTTTAGAAAAGCGTTAGTTTCATATCAGATCAAGAGCTGACTCCTGACTCCTTTAAACAAACAAACAACCTCAGTCCACCTCCAGGGACACAGAGGGGCTTGTGGTTGTTTTAGAACAAAAGTAAAATTGAATGGAATATGTTGCCTAGGCAACAAAACATCTGAGCAGAGGTAAATTATAGAAAAGGCTGGCCAGCAGGGAATGAGTCTGGTGACCATGTCAGAGAAAGAAGCAAGACTTCCCCTGTAACAGAAGGAGAATAAAACAGAATATTCCAGAACTGAGCAAACATTTTAGAAACAAACCCCTGCTCATTTTAGCTAGAGGTAAAAAGGTATAAAACTTACTTCACCACATTGTTTTACAGCTTGGTGTATAGTGGTGTGAGGCTACTTTTGAAGGATTATCTTCCCCTTGTTCATTTTCATCAACTCACAATCCTTTCAGGATACTCACCAGTGCTATGCACAGCTTCTAATAAAGAGGGAGAGGTGTGCAGATATAGAATAATCTAATTTTTTTTAAATTGTGTTCCTGATAACATCAATGCCAAAGTTCACACAGGCTTTAATTAGGTGAAGAAATCAGTACTTTAAGACCAAATTCAAAGTCACTAAGCTCTGGGGAAGGCTTACATTTAGGAAGGCTGGCTTTGCCAGTATTGATTTAGTTCATGGCTGAGAATAAGTTCCTCCCTGTAATACACTTTTATAATATCAGGAGGGGTTAAATTAACACTACTTTCAACTTCTGAATATTTTCTAAATTCATACCTTTCAAATGAATACAGAAAAGCAGTTTTAAAACAACAACAACAAAGCATCTCATTATGGAGCAAAAAAGGAGTTTCTATGACTAAGAAATGAAAAGATTTCATCCATCAAGTCCCCTGCACGTATAATGAGACCGGAGAAAATAAAAAAGACAAAATTTATTTTATCTTGGCATTGGAGCTGAAAAACTATTTGAACAGAGGAGCGATGACATATTTAGTGTCACATCTGTTTATCTGCATGTGGTAATCTAAGGGGCCTGTCAGTGGTGCGTGTCAAGGCTTTATACGTGTGTGCTCGTGGGCACGTGGGCGAGACCTGTGTGTGTGCACAATAGGAGCGATAAGAGGAACAAAAGGAGAGAATCGAAGGGCTTCAGATACGTAACATGGATAATGTGATTGACAAAGAATAAGACAAGCAAAGGGTAGAGAAATCAAATTGACATCGTTTTTCTATTTACCACGTTCAAAAATAACCCATTTTCATGTGAGAATGAGATTAGAAATGGAGACAGATAAAAAAACAGCCTGTCAGTTAATGGCATAGTCAGGTAAGTTAAGACCTTATGAATTTTAATAAGTATGTTGGCCCTGTACAAATTCTTTTTAAGATAGTGACAAACTTTCTGAAAGGAAATAAGATGACATTTTTCATACTGATTGTATTGCTTAGAATTAGGTATATGCCAATCTTCCCCTTCCTCACCACACTCCCCCCTTCCCCAGAGCCCCACACAAAACAAACTGAAACTTCGAATTATTCTGCATATAAAAGAATATTCATTAGCAGGTAGGCAGAGATGACAGATGATTCTTTTGTCCTTTATGTCCACTGATGGTACTTGTTGTTAGGCTAGAGACACCATTTTGGACTGGTGTACAATGAGGCAGCTGAAAGGCTGTTAGTCACACTGAGCTCTTCAGCTGAATTTTTTGCAACAGTAGTATGGAAGAAAAATTGGTGCTGTGTCAGCTCACTAAATGTAAATCATACTGAAAGGAGGAAAACGTTGTTATAATGCAGCCCTTGGGAATAAAGAAGGTCAGAGATGAAGCAAAAAAAATTCTAACAAGTATGTGATGAGCAAACTTTTGAATCTTATGCAATCTAAATCTGGCCTCCCTTATAAGTAACTGCTTCTGTCCTGTGTCATTCTTGGAGAATCCATCTGGCCTGACTGTGCAGTCAGCAAGGACATTTACTCTACTGAGGAGCCTCTTTTTTCTGCCCATGTTTCACTTTTCTGAGCGAGGGCTTAGGCTTGAGAAAGGTGAGGAAAAAGGGGTGAACGGAAAAGAGCAAAATCATAAAGGTTTGACTTTTTATTATTATTATTATTATTATTGGTATGGAATCTTTGTGAAAGAATTTTCCTCTTATTTTTTGACCCAGTGACAGAAAATTAAATGGATTCCTTAGCCACTTCCAATCCTACACATCCCCTATTCAGCAAAGCAACCAAGTGTCAAAATCTGGATACGAAACTCAGCTCAAATCTTGTTAATTCAGTGTAGGACTTTCTACTGAGCCAGAACTCTCCATATCTGCCTGAACATGACATAACTAAATAAGTATTAAAAACTAGATGCAATAAATATTCCTAAAAAGCAGTTGTCTAAATATCTACTTTATTGCTTATGAATGTTATGTCTTTCTTAAGGTCTTGACCTCATTAGGAAACCTGTTTTCAAGGAGATGCATGTGGATAAAGGATATTGAATGAAGTGATTGTAAATACATTATTCATTTCTAGTCATTACTGATGACCTTATGTGTAACTTGTGAGTGACAGAGCATAGCACAGCTATGAATGATTGCTGTGAGGTCATCAATCAAGGGCAGAAATTAATTCTGCATCTACAAGTGCCGCATTGCAAATCTTGTGTAGTATAACCATGTTCTTTCAATATTTATGATTTTTGTAATTCAGTATTTTTTAAAATTTAAGAATACTGCCTTGAGCAACGGAAGACAAAAATATATCAACAGGTTTTCATCTAAAAATGTCCTTTTTTACCCGGAACCCTGAGACATCAGAGTATTTTTGGGCTTTTCTGGGAAGGGACAGATTATGCCTATAGCAAGTTGTATTTATGTTAATAGGAGCTATGTCATTGAATTTTCAATAAGGACAGTGTCTCTGAATTTAGAGTAATCCATGTATTTGGAGGCAGCTTTTTAAAACAAGTTTGTGAAAAGATGATTTTATTTCTAATTTTCATAGGAAACACTATTAACTAAAATTATTATAGAATTTGATCATTTTAGTATAGCAACATATAACATAATAGACTAACTTAAATACTTTCACAGTGCACAACAGCAGTAAATTAAGTCCCTATTAAGAAGTATGTGTGTATCTTTTGTGTATTAAGAAAATATTGCTTTGGTATTAGTGATGAATTCATAATGGAAGATACATTTTGCCCTTAAAAACCACCTCAACCACAGATGAGGATTTGTCTGCATTTATTCAGAGAAGTTATTCAAAATAAAAAAAAAAGCTCAATTGATTAGATAAATAGGTAGATAGGCAGACAGACAGATAAATAGAAAGAAACATTCAAAATTAATGCAATTAATTATCACTATGGAAGCAAGTTGAATACTCTGCAAATAGAAAGACTTAAAACTTAATTTAGATTACCTAAAATAAGACGTACCGCTAAGCATGCAGAATTAGACTATTTCTATCAAGTTTCACAAATATGAATATTCTAGGTAAGAATTAATATAGCTTACAGCAATATATTGAACCCTAGTTCTGACTAAAAATGTTTATGGAGCATCCAATACAAATCCACTTATCGAGTAAAAGTATTTTTAATATATTTTACTGAGAGTCTTCCTAAAGACAAGCTTCCAACTAAACTGTATTTTGATCAAGTTTTCCTTAAAATGCAATTGATGTCCTCTATAATCCAGACTCATCTGGATAGTATGTAAGAAGGCTTTAATGTCCAGCCTGTTGATAGCCTGGCTCCTAGGCTGAGGCATTGTGCAGGTCTTTCTTCTGAAGGTGTTCCTCTAATGCCCTAGTGGAACTCATACACATCTCAGGATATTTTTCAAATGAAGATACAGATTTAAGTGGGTCGTAATATCCTGCACAGATTTCATGTAACAAAATCCTGTGCCAAGCAAAACTCAGACCCTCTGAGGCTTTATGATGAAGCTTGCAATTGAGAGCAGCTTAACAAAAGACATTTTCAAATGAACTTAAGCCAAATAATGTAGAGACAGGAAAGCATTTCACTTTCATACTGGTAGCTGTGCAAAGAAGGGCCCGTCTGAAATGAGAGCTTGTTTGGAGACAGACATTCCAAAAATTTTAGCTGGAGACAATACTCAGCCATGCACTGGTGAAGAGAAGCTGCTGCACACCAAGCACCTTGGCTTAGCAGCTGTTGGCCCAGCTGACTGTACTTCAGTGCCAAGAGGAAACTACTCCCCAGTTTCTACAGGACCAAGGTTAGACACTTAATGACTCCTTACTGGGATTATTAACAAACCATGACAGTTTGGCTTTATAACCTGACATTTTTATTGATCAACCAAAATGCATCAAGCGATAAATAGGCAAGAAAACCCCAAAGAAAACTCATCACAGTATTTCAGTACTTAAAGGGCAGCTACTAAGAGGACAGAAGGGCTCTCTTCCTTCACAGGGAGTCAGTCACAGGGAGCAGAGAAGGAGCAGCAGGTACAAGTTGCATGAGGAGAGGTTTCCTCTTGGTTTAAGAAAGAAAATTTTTGTGAGAACTATCATCCACTGGAACAACATCCCCAGGGACATGGTGGAGCCCCCATCAGGAGGCTTTCAAGATGCAATTGGGCAGGGTGCCAGACAAGTTCGTCTTGTCTCCCTTTCCCACACAAAGTTGGGCTAGATCTTTTAAGGTCCTTCCAACCTGAGCTGAATCATTTTATGACTCTGTCACTATCTCAGATCATCAGATAGAACTTTTTCAACCGATTTTCATGAACATTTAAGAACATGCAATAATTCCCCAATGTTTTTTGCTTTTCAGGAAACTATCTAATAAGCAATATTATAACCATATTTGGGATTAAATACTGACCAAAATCCCCACTCCCTCTCTCCCTGTGCTGTCTGTGGAAAGGAGGGAGGGGTTGGGGGGAAAAAAAGGTGTTTATAAGGACTTATTTAATTCTCATTATCCTGCTCTGAGTTTGTTAGTAATAAATTCACTTAATATCTGAGTTGAGACTGTCCTTATCTCAGCTCATGAACCCTCCATCAAGTTTTCTCTCCTCTGTCTAGTTGCAGAGGAGAGTGAGCAAGAAGCTTTCATGGGTGCTTGGCATTTGGCCAGCATCAAACCTCGACAGTAGGCCATTTTATGGTTCTATGACTCTAGCAGTAAATTAAAAATCACAAGAAATTCAACAACAGATGATGAGATCTCATGAGAGATATACTTAGGCAAAACAGGCAGTCATTTTAAATCCCATTCTTTTCCAAAGAATGAAAGAAGAAATCTAAGAGAAATTACAAAGCAAATCAAAGAGTGGGCAAATACTTGGATTAGACTACTCAGACGGTGGGAAATAATTACAGTAGCAGCATGTAAAACTATTTTCCCACAGAAGTTTATGCAAGATTCTATTTAAAATCAACTTTGAATTAAAAAAAAAAATCAATGTGAACTTTCTTTACCTGATTCCTGCACAAATTCCCTGTAACATCACTGAGATTGCCCCTCTCTGCCCTGATACAATTAACTAGAATGATTTAGGTGGCTCAGCTTGCCAATTAGGATTGTGATCGGGTTTGTAGTAACCAGAGCTGCCTGGAACGTTTCATTAGCACATTGCTAATTCTCCATATATGTTTTTACATGAAAAAGAAAAAACTGACATTGCCAAAAAGTCATATTTCAAAGTAGTGAAAAAAAGTCACCCTGAAATAGCAAAATTCCCTGTAGAAGAAAAGCATAGCTGTAACAGTGAGCAAGAATATTTTCAAAAACACCCTGATCATTTGTAGGTCTTTTTTTGTCTCCTCTTTAATGCTGTTTTCATTTTTTTTTTTAAGAACAATACATATAGTGATTTCTATACCTGTTGCATTTCATTTGGGAAAGTTGTTTTGTTTCTCTGTATTTACAGAGAGCCAAGCATCCATTCAAATTCAAATCTTGGCACAACTTATTATCAACTAGCAAATGCATATTGTACTGCATCTCTCAATGGACAGACCTTTCAGTGTCAATTCAAATTGGAGACTGTGGCCTTTCCTTACTGAAACCCTAATGGGAAAAATATTTTCTTTATATACTGCTGTAACAGCTGCAGCAACAGCAGTGGTGAAGATGTGCATTCATTCATACTCCACCTTCAAAACTTTGAGATTTCAATTGTTCAGAAGCTTCACAGAATGTTCTTGTGATTGAATTAATCTGTGGAGACCATCTCTGTGGACAAAAAGCAATCTCATCTTGAAATCCAGAGGGTACCACAACAAAAAGGGTAAACAAACAAATGAATTGAAAATAGAATAAAGAGAGGGGAAGATGCAAAATTCCAGAGCTAAATCTAGCATTACATCAAAAGACTAAGAGTTTCAACGTGAAATAGGTCTACACAGTGAAATAGAGATTGCTTTTTTTAGCAATGTCATCCCCTTTCCAGGTTGAATATACTTTCTGGAAAATAGACCTCTCTTCCTATGCTTCTGCTTCCTACTCTTTTGCTTCTACATTGTCCAATTAGTGTTTAAATCAAAAGCAGGTCAGGCCTATATATAACAAACTATGTCTCAATATATTATAAACATGTACTCAAACTATACATACACAGTTTTCTCATAGTCTTGGAAAATATAAATAAGGGCTAAGAACAAAATATATATGGCCAGATATTTAAATTGAATAACACCTATACCTCCACAAAATCCAATATGAGACAAGATGGGGAACTGGTCTGGTTTCTCAGGGTTCAGTAGAAACAGAAGGTAGGACTAGTGAGGGGAATTCACTACAGCAGTTATTATGACCACATCTCAGTTATGGATGTTGTGCACAATATTACATAGCTCTTAATATTTTCTCTTGTTAAAAAACAGAACAAAAACCCCAAATACCCCAAAACTCAAACTCATAAGCAAACCCGCCCACCCCCACTCACCCCCAAACAACAAAAACAGGAACACATTATTTGTTCTAGTACAAAAGCATCCAAAGTTTCAAGAATTACTAAAGTTCTGTCCTGTCTTTGTCTGGTATCCTCATTTGAGGAAGATATCACACCATCTCCTTTGGATGCAAATAGCTTCTTGAGTTTATTAATTTTCAGCAGTGAAAATCTTAATCAGCAGGAGTAGAAAGCACAGCTAACCTGGGGGACTCGCATACAACCTTTCTCAGACTTGTAACTGAATTTCCAGATGTAAACTGTGGGGGTAAAAGCCTTCTTTGACTTGTTTGGAAAGCTGAGCCAACTGCTCAGAGAGAACTTCATTTGGACGTCAGTAGTCTGTGTAAGGACATGGTGGCCATGGCTTTGTGCAGCTACTGAATACGTCAACGTACAAAACTGAGGCTGTGAAGTTCAAGACTAATGCTTTTTACCCGTCACACTTCTGCCTAGTATCAATATTCTTGACTATTAACTTCTTTTTATGGCATGTTTCAAATGATACTATAAAAATGGTCCCAGGCATTCCTGTTTTCATGCAAACTTCGTCAATTTTGTCTTCTACATACATAAAGGTGCTGCTGATAGTAAAATGGCCAGTATTGAAGCACCTTGATACGCTTCTAAACTGAATATTTACTTATTTGACAAAGGTAGAAAAACAAACATTACCCTTACAAAAGATGATACACCGATTACACATCAAGACACATGATTAGAATCCAGGTATTCTGTTCAGTGTTTTGCTCTAAACCAACAGTCCCCCCTATCAGTCTCCATGATCCACTGCATTTTTAGTATAATGTAATCATCCCAAAGTACTCATACAATTAGAGACTTTTAACTTCATTATTACTGATGGAATTTGGACTAATTAATAATTCCCAAAAGAACACTTAGCATAATCTACATTTTGACAATAGAGCATGAAAATTAAAAGAACAAATGTATGCACATTTCCAGCTGCCTTTGAATTATGATGGTGATATTAATAATTTGTTATATTCATTGCTCAGCATTTATGGAAACTGCTCATAGAGCAAGATAAACATAATTAAAATTAATGAAACCTAAAGAATACACAGAGGATCAGAAGTCAATGTCAATTGTATTTGCTACTTACAGACAACTCTGAAGTTGAAGATTTGCGTTTGAGTTTCATGTGATTGATAGTTGACTGGTGTATGATTAAATGCCAGATTTCTTATTTTACTGCTACTGAAATTCTAGTAAGAGGTTACCAAAATGAAAGCAATTATTTATGAAAAAATTCAGTGGTAACTTTTGCATGTAGTCCCAAATAATTCTTGGAGTGATGGAACTTATAAAACCTCAGTATCTTGCAATGAAATTCTCCTGACCATTCCTGACTGTGTGTTTCACTTTTAGTTAAAAGCAGAAGAGTTGGCATATATCTAATATATGATCATTTTAGCTGTATGTTTATTATGTGGTCTCTATCTAAAATCAACTTTATCCCTGTCTTAGATATTTCAAAAGTTTATAAATTACATTCTGTGACTTCAATAAATTCCTTGGATAGGCTTTGAGTGCCAAGCTTAGAGCAATAAGCTTTAAACTTGTGCCTTGCCTGTAGTTGGGAAGTAGGCTGTCATCCAAGAGTTTGCATCCCAATAATGTTTCCTCAGGCTATAATATGTATCACAGGGCTTTGACTCGATTTGAATTATTTTTTTCCAAGGATGGGCTTGTCAGGTGCTATGGAAACCTCATGCTGTTTACAGGCAAGGCTTATACTTATGAAAAATGTTAGTGGCAAACAATGCACCATAAGATTTAAACAGAATTATTCGGTAGAACTATGTCAAATCACTTTAACTGAAGTTATAGTCTGAATTCATCCTTAGAGGCAAGGAATCGGGGCTACTGTAGTTTCACTATCTAGTTTGACTGTCCTTTGCTTTATAGCTACCTACTGTCTGGAGAAGCAATTGAGCTGTTACCTAAAACACACCCTGGTGAACAGGAGAAATATTTGGCTGGAGTGAAATGGTTTACCCCTTTCCTCTTTTTTAACTATACTGTCCTTAACTAACATCTGGATACAGATGAACAGGGTTCTATAGAGCATTTAGCCCAAAGCATGTCCAGGTAACTTTTCAGTTTGTTCGAAGAGTTACGGCTACTCATTGATATTTCAGGGGTGTTACCCAGCAGACCTATGTTGCTTTATGCCACATCAAGAGCTTTAACTATGATCTTTTATTCATTCAAACCTTTTGTTGCAACTTCAAAGAGCTAATGATGTTGCAATAAACAGACAATGTATTTGCAATTTTAACTGCCAACAGAGGCTTCTAAAATAATGACTCTTGAATAGTTTTCATCTTATTTCCCACTCAAACTTCTGGTTTCTTCGTATGAAATACCAGAAGAAAAATTAAACATTTTTTTCCTCAACTGATGTTAGCAGCCAAGCAGCAGACTAAGAGGGTTACATATCTTGTGTGTTGCATGGCTGATAAAACCCACCAAACTTTAGTACACCATATTAGCTGGCAATTTGAGATGATATGCTCACCCTCCTAAGCCTGTTATTGGTGGTGGAGGTCACCAATTCAATGCCATCTTGTCTACTTTGCACTGTTTTCTGGGATGGGCACTTGCTTTTTGGACTCCCTGTGGTTCGAATGCATCACACTGAGCCTAACTCATGCCTCACCTGAGTTACACTAGCCCTGCATGATGCCAAGCCTACAAGTAATTTCCTATTTTCACCACTATGTAGTAGAAACTGCAACTAAAATGGCGAGTACCTCCACCAGGGACTTAGGAAGTCTAGCTGATCTGGATGTGGGTGATAACATTCTAAATGGAAATAGTTACAAGAGGCTTAAAGTACCCCAAACTTCAATTTGACATCAACTTGGATTCAGTTCATATACTGCTTATGAAGAATGCAGAGAGACAGAGAGTTTATTAACTATATATACTTATATATACATAGAAAAATAACTAACCACTGATAAGCAAAGCTTTGGAAGACAAAAAAAAAAGATGCAAAGAAGGAATTATATTACTATAGCAGAGCTTTGTTTTTTATCTCCTGTTTTTCAAAGTTGTCATCTGGGATGTCCTTTTCAGACTGTTTTGTCTCTCGGCTTATATGTATGGCAGAATTTTACATAGCTGTGCAAAAGAATTACGAACTCAGAAAAAGTGACTCCAAAAATAATCCACAAGTGCCTCCAAAAAAAGATTATCTTCCCATTTAGGAAATGAGTACATTAAGAATCATTTAAACTATGGTCTATTATTAAATTTGACTTTCATCTGAAGGGCTTGATTACTCTCGTTGACAACTTTTGAAATTACAATCCCGTGTACAAAAATTGCATTTGCAGAAGACTTGCTCTTTTATTTTTGAAGACTTCCTTCCCCAAGGCTGAGTACAAATCAAACGTGCTTTTCACGCAAATTCTACAATTTTTTTTTTTTTTATGTGTAAGCATAAAGCAACAGTGTATGCAGATAAATCCAGAAGCTGCACATAGCCTTCTAAAATTTGGCTCACAAGTACAGGCAAGGAACAAATATTGATCTACATCAACACTGTACTTCTCTGAGTTGATAGCTGCTACTTCTTTCTTGAACTCTCACAGAATTATCACATCAAACTGTATAAGAAAGAGACTTACTTATATTGAAGGATGGTTCAAAACCAGCTCACATGCAATCCTATGAGACCTGAGATACTCGTGGCAAGTATCATTCTCAACATGAATGGAAATGTAAGTATGACTTTAATCAACTATGCACCCAGATGTGCTGTAGATTTAATAAAGAGATCACCATAGTCCAGATCACTGCATAAATAGAGGTAATTTCTGTGATTCTACAGTTCCATACAATCCACTTATTGCTTGCAAATTTATGTAGCCTTGACTTAAATTGTCAATTATTATTTTGCTTAATTGCCCAGTGTAAAAGACTGTCTTCATCTGGCTACCAGAGCTTTCATAGATAATGCCATGATGTTTTTTCCTAATGAATGGTGAAGCTGTGCAATTCTAGATTTCAGTGAAATGGAAATTATCTTCTGGAAGCTGCTTTGCCTCATTTTGTCAAGCCAGTGAAGAGACTAATTGTTCTATCTTATTAATTGTATACCTTCACAAATGATTTTGTAAGCCCTCATGTTGACAAGCTTGCTTTTCAAACTGGTTTCCCTGCTGTACTACTCATCCTGTACAACATCATCTCCTTGACCCCACCTGAAATCCTACCATTCTGAGTACAGCTCCTGACTAATTATAGTTCCTGCTGGAAAAACAAATCAAAACAAAGATCTTAACAAAAACGAAGCACTGAAACTGTTCTAGATTCATAAATATAATAAAACAAATTTAAAAAGAAAAAAAAAAAATTCTGTCATTGTTTCTAAAGGTTTTGAAATCAAAAGAAATACCAGAGAGAAGAAGGGGAGAGGGGGGAGAGGAAGGGACAGATGAAGAATGGAGATTATGGGTGGGAGGGGAAAGGCAAAAAGAGAAAGAAAAGTTCTGCAGATAAAACTTGATCCAATGCTCTCCTTCTTGAACAGAGGTTCTCTGATCCTCTGCTTGTTTTAAAATGCTCTGTCAGAACCAATATTACTGTGCTCGTTAGAATGGCATTTTGTTTGTTGGCGATTTAGATGTTGTGCCAAAATGCCAACATACACAGAGGCAGCAGCGTTCAGGCAGTACTTCTCTTGACAAAGTGGTCACAGATAGATGCTTTTCTTGATGTTTCACTGTCAATCAATATAATGAATGAGCTAACCATCGATGGTTTCTGGAGTAAGCCTTAATGCATATTAAGACACACAAGTACAAAGAGGACACTTAGTACTGAATTAGGTCATTCGTCTTGTTTTTAAAAGTATTTTGGGAAAAAATAAAGTAATTTCATTGCCTACAGATGCTGAGATGCTTGAAACAGAATATCTGTTGTTATGAGTGCAAGTTGAAATTAGGAGTGATCTGCTCTGAAGATGTTACTTATTGAGCTACTAAAAAAATAGCCTAACTGCTGCCAGAGACAATGCATTACCCACAACATAGCTGAATATGGAATTCTGTGCTTTGCTAAACTCCTTCCCTCTAGTGCCTCGCCCTCTGCAGACTGCCTCTCAGAACTTACACCACAAAATGTATGGTTTGTTTGCATGTATTGAACCTCATGCAGCAGAAATGTGACCAGCAATTTTTGTGGTGCTCAGAGTAGAAAAAATACTTCAGTGAAGAAGTATACTTCTGTAACCAAGACATTGATCATTTCCACAGTGTTTTTGTCAAAGGAGGACCCCTAGTTGTTTCCCCAAGTCAAGTCTTTTTGCCTGTGGTGGTAATAGGTGAGTGATCTCTCCCTGCCATATGTCAACCCACAAGCCTTCCTCCCCCTCACTAGTTGAGCAGGGGAGACAGAGCAGCTTTGGTGGCACAGCACCTGGCATCCAGCCAGGGTCAGCCTACCACAGGAGCATAAAATTGAAATTAAAATACTGCTACAGCGCTTTTTTGCCTATTAAATTTTGATCTATAGGTCAAACAATGAGACTTCTGTAGGTGGAAATGGATGACACCACTCAGGATTCAGTCAAATATGAATAGAAAAATAAGCAAACACTTCAAAATCTTTCTGCACGTTGCTGTTGCTTCTTTTTTGTGGTTTGTTTTGTTTTGCTTTTTCCCAGAAAAAATGCAGTTTCCTGTGACACTCCAATACCTCCAAAATGAAAATAACTGTTTAATTGAAGAGCCAAAATCTGACCAGACACAGTCCTGAACAATCTGCTCTAGCTGACACTGCCTGAACAGAGAAAGTGAGCTGGACCAGATGCTTTCCAGAGTTCTTTTCCAACCCCAGTGATTCTGCAAGTCTGTGAATCTATTTTCTATTTTTGCAACAACTGCTGAAGAAGCAATCCAATAAAGGCTACTTGCTCCAGTCTGTCACCACTAGCCAGAGAAGAATGTCCTTAGATCTTGTTTCACGCAGCTAGACTCCATGTTCTTCACAGAGAAATCAGGAATAACTAGCAGCAGTTTAGCTGCAGGCTATCACACCAATGAGTCTTAAACATGAAACTGTGACAGCAAGAAAATACAATGTACATATCAATCAAAGGATTTTGAGTCATAATATGTCCATATGTGAACTTTAAGAATTAGCATACAACCTCAAACTTCCTACTGAACTGCTCTGTCAAGCTGGAAGGGATTTTTCATTTCTGGGTGTTGTGAAGTGCTGGGAAGAAATGAAAAATTTTCCAAAACACACAGAATTTTCCTTTGAAGAGGATTATGTTGCCTCTAAAAGTTCTCACTTATGAAGGACATTCTTGCAACTGTTGTTAGCAAAGGAAGGCTGCTCTTTCCTGTATCACTTCCACTTACCCCATGCCAGACCCCATGACGATGCAAGTTCAGCAGTGCCAGGTGAACTAGGTATGAAAAAGATATGATGTGAGATCAGGACGCTATATGAGAAAGTTTGCCTTAGTCAGGCAGTCAACAGAAATTTAAATTTTTTGCATAAACCCTTTTTCCCACCTTTATAAGCAATAAAGGACTTTAAATGCTTTAATTTTTTTAATCTGCATCGTGTGATAACAGTGATAAATTCAATCTCTCCTTAGAAAATGTATACTGCAACAGTAAATCCAGAATGTTACCAAACATTAATCACTTAACAGCAGAATATATAATGTTCTATATCTAATGGCCTTTTCCCCCAATTTTGTGCTACATGCTTACCATTGCAGTGTACAACATCATTACAGTAGTTAACTTCAGAACCAAAAACTATGAATATTAATTAATTAGTATATATTAAGATTATTAAGAAATCAAAAGTTTTTACATTTAATTAGTCACTTTTTAAAATTATTTAAATGTCAAAGGATACACATTATAAAACATAATAACTTGAAGAGAGTAATAATTTAAGAAATAATTCAAGAAATAATTCCTGTTTTGTGGAAATGGAAAACTAAATGCTCAGGCTAAAATAATGCTGCTTGACAAAGTTGAGGGTTTTTTTCATTCTGATTATATTCACAGGAGAAGTTTATTAAAAAGTGAATCTGTATGGATGTGTGTGCATGCATGACAGAGGAATATTGAGTAAAATAATCACTATCTAGGGAAAGGTATCTGATTAATTAACATACAAGCAGTTAAAATAAATAGTCTAAATTATTTCATATTTCTTATTTAAAAGTTAGTGTTTGATTAGACTGTCATGGAAACTGTCATATGTGGTCTGATTAGTACTTAAAAATTACTTGCTTTAAGAATACATAGTCTCTACACAATAAAAAAATCATGGCACCAGAGGAGAGAGAATTAGAGATAATTATCTCATTTTTTGATGAGACTGAATTGAAGTATTAGGCATTAAGTCTTTCTGAAAATATGTCATGACTATTTGATTTTAAATTCACATAGCTAACATTATTATTACTGGCATCCAGTCTCATACTGATTACTCTAATAAAGTTACTTACTGCCAAAGTTAATTTCTAGAGGTTCTGCTAAACAAGAGCCTTGAATTTTGGCTCATTTTCTGTTGCCAGCTATGCAAAACTTATATATTTGACCTTTTGCCCTCCCATCACATACCTATTACAGACATAATACTCTCAAAACTAGATTATCTGCTATGCACGTACTGACTCTGGAGTCAGTGTGTGATAAAGGGGGCACTGGCGTGCAAATAGATACTGAAGGAAGGGCAGCCTGCCTGCAGCCAGAGTCAGTCCACTCCACTAAAGGTCTTACCAAATCCAGGCAAAATATTTGGAGCTTGCTCCTAATGTTATTCTTTTAGTAGTAGAAGGATGAATGGGGAGGGAGACCAAAGACAATTGTATGATTCTGAGTTCAGAAAGAGCATCCAAGTGTTGAATGTTTGGGAATGACAGGCCTCGGACAACCCTGACACACCTCTCCAGTCTGACACAGACAAGCCAGTGAAAAGGACAATTTTCACTCTCTCCCAAGTAGATGCAGAAGGAAAACTAGTTACGCTCGCTCTTGTTGCATACAATACTGACTGCCACAGCACAGCTCAGCTGCAGCAGTGCCAGGAAAAAGGGCACTACACCCTAAGGAGAGACTGAATCCTTTTCTATAGTGGTAACATCAGTGACCCCAGCCCAGGACAATTAAAGTATAATCTGCTAGATGGACAAACTCTAGCCTGGCTTGGCTGAGACAAAAGTCCATCTTGCAGAAGGAAAGCTCACCTAACCTCAGCAGAGACGAGCATGGTCGCCTTCATGGCACAGCAGTGGTCCCAATGAGGACAGTTGCACAGTGCCACAAACACCTACTGCAGTTGCCCAGAGAGTGAGGAAAGGGAAAGCAGCCTTAGAGGGTGGTAAGCTTATAGTAATAGGATGAATTCCTTGCAACTAGCATATGTTTACTGACATATTTCAAGCACGAAATCATACTTCTGTGTCGTGCTCTGCAAAGGTGGGTGCAATTGCTGACTAAGCAGGGAAGAAATAATGCCAAAGGATGTACAAGTGCCAGCACAAGCACTTAGCTATAATGTTCCAAGCACAGCAGGGTGTTGATCAGCAGCAAGACCCTGATACAAAACAGGGTGTGTGGGACTTGAATATTCTCAGTTAAACCAATTTCTCCACTGAAGTTTATTGTCTTGCAATCAACCCTACCTCAATCATTATATGTCCGAAAAACTCAAAATTGAGCAAGTTCTGTCACTGCTCTGCTGAGTGAAAATGAAGAAGTCATTTCTTTTATGTTCTTCCTTAGCTTCACGGCCTGTGGTATTGGCAAATGTGCCAGCCCTCTGTTTTGGGCGTATTGAGTCCAACAGAGAATTTCATTATTCATGATTCCCATATTTGAAGGACTTTTTGTACTGACGGATGTTCTTAGCTCTATTTTTATAGAGTTCCATTTTTAATGTATACATTTCTCTTTCTTCTCCATTGCCTGGGTGATTTTGATTTATAAGCACTGTAGGTCAACTATATAAAAAAAAATTGATTTCCTGAGATCTCTCTTTGAAAATGAAATGGCTGTTTTGAGGAGTAAAAATTGGCATAGAGCAGAGAAAAAAGTGGAGCACATATAAATAAAAATATCCTTGTAGCCATAGAAGGATGATGATGAGGGTTATCAAAACTATATACGACCTTTATTCCCTCTGATTCTGGCAGTTTCTGAAAACCAGAAGACTTTGCTGCAGTAACAGCTGAAACCCCAAAGGCATATATACAAACACTGTTATAGTGTTTCCATACTGAAATGTTCCAAAGCTAGAAAAGTTTTTATTGAGCTGAAATTTTAGAATTAAAGCAATGAAAAAATAGGGCCTGCACACTGAAGATCTCAAAGAAACACAACAGGTATTGACAATTAAAAAACTGCAATTTGGGCAGATCTCATCCTTATCTGCATGTGGGGATGGCACAATTAACTAATGGTTTTGATTGTGAGATCTCTCAAAATAAATGATTATGGTGTTACATGTGATTGGAGCAGAGTGCATGCAGTGATCATTTCAAAAGCCTGCTGAGCCAGGAGGATATTTTTCTGGGCTTTTTTTAACCTTCTTAAATTTTTCACAGTTCCTCCACTAGTTTTCTCTAAATTTTTTACTAATTTTATTTTCACCTTCAATTAGGCCATTCTAATCAAAAGTAAAATTAAAACACTGAGTCTAAGCAGCTTCTAACATATTTGAAATATTTATTTAGTGAAAAATTTAAAGCCAGAATGCATGCAATGGTCTTCATCAGACTTTGTTTTCCACATTACAGAAATGAATATGTTATCTTAGATGACCTGGAAATGATCTCTACCAGAACTTCTTCTTTTAAAAGACTATATTCCTTGTTATGAATTATTGATCTATTAATTGTAGATTTCCTTCTTTAATGTTGAACTGCAGGCATATTCTGAGGCATAACTTTGTTAAATGTTCACTTACTTATCTTGCTGAGGTGCTAAGTCTGTTATTTTCTAAGCAGTGACTTTATGTTTGAATTTTCTAAGCACAGCAGAAAAGCTGTGAGTAGATAAGGAAGTGCTCCACTCCCACTTTTGCTCTCCATTCCACAGGGATGCTATGACTAACAAGGGAAAAGATAAAAAACCCCCATCACTTCAGCTGGGAAAGTCCCTTTCATTCCTGCTCTCTCCTCTAAGAGTTAAAAATGAAGTACATAAACAACGTTTTCTGACCTGCATTGTTGTGTGGCTCAGTTACTCTCTTCTGAGACGAAAAATTGAAAATTAGACAGAATTCATTTTGCTATGTTTAGATAGAATTACATAAATTAGGAAGAAATTATAAGCAAGCTATATTTTATCTGCATAAGGATTGATGGATCTAAGATATTCCATATACCTTTTGGGTGAAATACCTGTTGAATATAAAGTTTGTATTCCTGTTTGCAGAAAACAGTAAGAAAGGGTTTGGAAAAAATCAAAATCAAACACACTATGTTGCAAAATAGAAAATAATGCAGGAAGAAATTAAAGAAAACCAAGAACAAAGATAAACCTAAATTGTATGAGCTACAGCAGAAAAAACACTGCAGACATGAGCTGTAGGAAGAAGACACATCTCACAGTACATAAGCAAAAGTCATCACTTTCAGAGATAAGTCAAAAAAAGCAACACAAAGTTAGTAACTGATCATTCAAAACCTAAATCGAACAAAGTCCCAACAAGCCTATTCTGAATTCAAGTGATCACAGTTTTACAGAAACAGCTGTAAAAAAAATACAGAACTCTTGGCCTTCCAGGAAGTTGTTGCATACCAATGTATCATCCCTGCAACAAATGAGAAATTTCACAATTAGTTTCCTGCTTTTTCTCCCCATGATGTTTGACCGTTGTTAGTTCAATTTTCTCCAATTCCACACATCATTGTCCTGAACATATTCTCTCTTTGAATTTAGCAGGATTTTGTGAAGAACTGTAATTTATACTTCTGCAAATGAAATAGATTTAAATTTCTTGATAAATTTAGAATTAAAAATCTAACCTAAATACTCTGTTATACTGTAAAAATTAAACAAAATATCGATGGCTAACTTCAAGGAAAATTAAAAGACAGGGCTATAATGATGTCTTGTATCTGCAGGTATTAATGTGACGCCGTTTTGGCAGCATCTGAACTCCACCTATTTTTCACATCAGTCACATATTGTTCTCTTCTCTGGTAAAAAAAAAGATTCTCCCATTAAACTACAAAAGAGTGCCGAAAATTATAATTGGGTAAAAATTATATCCCTTAGGAGTAGTTCCACTGTATAAAAAAAAAAGGAGCATAGCATGCTGTCCACATCCTACCACATGCTATATAAATTGTCCAGAACAACTTATGAGCTTCTCTTACTGAGCTGGAGGGAATGTGGAAGCACAGGACACTTTGTGCGTGTTTGGAAGAAACATCCTTAAAAGAAACCATGCTGGCAACTGATCAGGGAAATTTGCTACAAGATGTGGGGGAAAAAAGGCAATAAAAAGGGAGCCTTTTCCTTCAGATAGGGTTCAGCATTCACAGTCTGCAGCAATCTGTCCCTTTGTGTACACAAGAGAACTGATGAGCCATCCTACTTCTCTGCTGGCAGTGAGAAACAATCTTGCTCTATACTGCAGATCAAAACCATACACATGTGTGGGCCATACTGAAGATAAAAAGCAACCAGTCTTGAAAGGAAACAGGAGTAATTAGTCTATTAAAAATAATAATGCATATTAATTATACTGCTGCAAATGGCTTGTGTCTTTCAAGTTTGGAGGAGGCTTTTGCATCTCAGTGGAATCTATAAATTTTTCTTTCCACAATGTAAGTATGCAGCCTAGAGATTTGTGTTTGGTTTTGCACTGTGTAGAACTCATCCTTTTTATTTGTCCAGTTTAAAAGAGAACAGATTTTTTTTTCTTAGTAGTACAGAGAAGTGTAATCAATATTTTCCTGTACAGTTTCCAATTTGGTTGAATGAAAGGATGGTTCATTTCCAGTGGGAAAGGAGCAGGGAGTACACTCAAATTATCACAGCCTTCACAGCCTACTGAAGTTATTCCTACTGAAGTTACAGTTCAGTAATTCAGTTATTCCTACTGAAGACCCTTTCCTGAGGATGCTGAACCCGACAGATACCTGATTTGAGAATCTAAATCCTTGCATCGCACATATCATCGATATCAGCCTACACTGAACCCAGCACACAGGGCTTTGTGGTCACACAGTCAATGAAGAAGTTATTTGTTTTCAAGTTCACGAGAGTCAACTTTGTAAAGAACAAATAAAGTATTTTAAAATGTTTTTATTCATTTACACATTAAGGTAAAAAACCCCAAGAAACCAAAGATACAACTGCAGCTGCTTTAGGACATGGCTTTTTCCCCTGCTTGACATTAGAACAGGTAAAGAAAAACTTGCTTCAAACAGAGCAGAATACAAATTCATTTTTACTTCTGCATTGAATAAGTCCTCACAGAGGAGGTTATAAGTGTTCCAACATCAGCAGCTTCTTATTCTGCGTTTTGCAGAGGTCTATAAACATGATGACAAGGGAAGCATTCTAGTATCTACATTGATCCTTATTAAGATCTTTGAAGTACAGTCAGAATCAAACACAAGAGAGCAAAACATCACTTGTGAAAATACTTACTGAAATGATCTTAGCCCAGTTTGGGCTCCTCTTGTTCCAGGTTAATATTTGTTTCTGCCAAACAGTTTCTCCCTTTCCTCTGCTCTGCAATTGCATTTCTGCAGTCAGTTCTACAGTATGACAGGAGTTCAACATATGCCATGTATATTTGGGGATGTTACTGAAACTGGACTCTACCACTCGTCTGTAGATGGAGACAAGTCCACAAAGGTAGTTCAGCTGTGAAGAGGACAAAATGCTCTTCTTCAGGAGCCACCTTCTCCCCACTGACTAGAGAGAGCACCTGCAGTGACTACACATCTGACTAGGGTACTTCAGCTGTGGAGGGCTGCTGCAAACAGGCTACTTGCTTACTTAAAATTAAAGGTCCATTTCTCTGCATTAAATATATCTATATATATACTTAAATTTTTTTAAGACATAATTATTTTTCAGGTTGGTATGATAACTTGGGGTGCATATTTTGGGGTGCTAAATTTGGGTAGGAAAAGAAGTAGGGCTGTGGAAAATCAGGATGCAAAGGAGAAAATGCCACCAGAGGAGGTCTTATTAACTTCTTTTGTTTTATCCAGATCTGCAGTGAAAACTTTCCTTTTTGTACAAAATATCACTAGTCTTGTCCTCAACACATCTCAACATCTGAGCAACTAAAATTAAAATCAGCTAAGCTTCATTTCTATTTGCCCTCACGGAACTGCTACTCAGCTCAATTTGATACAAACAAAATTGACACTGCCTTTTTATGAGGGCACAGCTGAGACTCTGTACCTCCAACTACCCCTTTACCTGTAAAACCGATTCACAAAACATCAAAACTACAGCAAAATGCAATTTCCTCTGAACAGCAGCCTATGAAAGAAGAAGCAAATTCGATTATGGGAGACAAAGAGATGAGGTGTCAGTTCCCATTCTGAAATGAGCTATCAAGAGGCACCGCTTAAGGAGAGAGATTGAATAAGCATATTTCAGTTCTAACAGGTTTACTCCCTGTGATGTCACTAAACAATAATTATAATGCACTGTAAGTGGTCCAGGGAGGGCCTGCATAAATAGAAGAAACCCACAATCTAAAAGGGGCAGGAGCTAACGCCTCCTTCAGTTACTGTAATTTGTGTTAGTAGAGGGCTTCCTAAATTGTGTGTTACATAGCTCAGACACCTGAAAATTAAACACTGCACAAACAGGATTAGATCATGCCAGGTTTAATTTGCAAATGTCCCATCTTTGCTTTGTGTTATTTTTACCATTAAAAAAGAATTGTATTATATGTTGGTTTTCTTTTGCCACTTCACAGTACAGCTTTTATAGTGACAGATGTGCCATTCTGGCAAGCTGCAAACATGGCGCAGCACTTTCATCACTAAGACCCATTTCAGGAGGTTTATAACATAGCTTAGAATTAAAATCTTTCCTGTACAGAGGAGTCCATCTCAAACTGGAAGGAAAAAACCCAAACACAAAAGAAGACAAATTTTTTTTTTCCCTAAGCTGTCAGAACTACATGGGATAGAACAGAGTGGATGGTAGCTTTCCATGTCTTTGTTTCCACTACTGTCATGAAATCAAAGCTGTCTGATCAGGAAGACACACTCCACCAATGGTTTTCTCTTGAACTCATGCACTGGACTCCTGTACTTGTCATAGGCTAAACATTCATTTGTATAAATATGTGACCCTTGTCAGCAGCAAGTAACTCAACATCTGGGTTAGAAAGCCAGGTTTCTTTCCCCTTTCTCCTTCTTGCTGAGAACCATACTTCTTCCATCTATAATTTATGGAGGAGCACAATAACCAATTTAACTCATGCTTGGAATTATCTTTTATTAAACATGCACAACATTTTATAGTGAAAAAGAGATGAGAATTTCTTCAGTGTAATACTGTAAGACAGGATATTTTTGTGCCCATTCATGCATCTACTTTTGATTTATATGTTTCATTTTGTGCTTTTGAACAGTCACATGCACTTCAAATTGCAATCACTTTGCTGTGGTACCTTTCTGTTTTCCTGCTATGCACAGAAAAAGCAGTCCAAGTGATAGGGTTACTCAAACTTAGAAATAACTTAACTTACGTGACTAAGGAACAAGTGAACAGAGCAGTGTAAGCTCCATCAGAAAATAGTCTCTTGGATAAAACTCTTTTGAACAGTTGGAGTATTACAGTTAATTATATGGAATATTCAAATTTTGAAGCCAAAAATTAGATTAAGATTGCCTGGAAAATAAAAATAATAAAATTACTGAAATCTATTAAAATAATTATGTCAATGAGGGAAGAGAGAGTAAAACCCTGAGCAACTTTGTCTGATCTCACAACTGTCTCTGCTTTGAAAAAGTTGTATTAGAGTTTTTCTATAGTTCTATGGAGAAAGGTGCCATCATTTAAAATACCAACCAGAGTTTCTCTTAGACAACCCAGAAGGTATGGAATCAAAAAATTACAAACTGAATATACCAGAGAGAGAAGTTATTCCAGCAGAACCACATTTTATCTTCACAGAAATAAAAATCACACCATAATAAAACATGTGCCAGTCAAAATCACCAGGGGAGAAACCTCAATGGCCACAGAGTTGTTCTGCACTGGAATCTTGGCACAGCTGATATCAGAAAGAGTTGCAAGAATAATAATAGTGAAGCTGATGGGCAAATCTAAGAAGACACAGTGCACTGGATAAATTCCAATGCAATATAGCCTTTAGCAAGAGGAAAGGAGAAATGTCACAGAAAGATAAGTGTATTTGAAAACTAATGTTCAGTTTTGTAGAAATGTTTTTGGCAATGATGTTCATTTTCAGATAGTTCAGACAAGTTCTTGTTTAAATGCAAGCACAAGACTTTCTTAGAGAAATGACAAGGTACTTTTATTGGTATGTTAAAATGTATTTTGTATTCTTTTACATAAGCTGGCAACAATAATGGATCTTTTTCTGAGAAGCACAAATAACCACTGTGCAACCACGTACATTGTTAGAACAATCTTTTTTTGGCATAACCAGAAAGATGTGTCCCTCCTCTCAAACATACACTTAAAACAAGACAAAATTTCTGAGAAGACAGCACTTCTGTCCACTTTTCTACACTGAGCTCCAGACAGTACTTTTCAGATGACCACAAGTAAACTGCTGTGGATTTAAGCATTCACAGCTTGATCTCAGCTGATTTACATTAAAAATTGTTTCTAATTTCTTCCTGAAGTTCTGAGATGTTTGCAGTTTCTTGTGCTGACCTGGCGGTTTGTCTTCAGCAGATTTTTATCACACTAACTCGTAGTGAATTTTTTTCCACAAAAATATAGCATAAACAATATTTTTTCAGCATTACAAAAATAACCAGAATTTTATTTGAATACATTTGAATATTTGAAACATGACCATTGCTGTTTTCAAAGCATTTTCTAAAGGTTACTTGTAACTAAACAAAGATAAAAGATCGAAGAGCAGCAAGGCATCTGAGTCTTGATTTCTTTCTTTAGTCTCTAGACTACAAGAAAATCTCAGTAACATTACAGTCTTTTATATAACACAAGTGATGCTCAGTATGAATTTTTCCACTTTTTCCTTATGTTTCTATTCGCTTTGAGACTCTCATCAAATGCACTGATTTGCGTTATTTTGAGAACTAGAACAAAAGTGATATAACTATAAAAATTTCATGCGTATATTTCCACTTTATAGGATGGAACTTTCCATTTTAAGATATTTCAGTTTATCATTTGTGAGATCATTTCTCACTCCCTTGTTTGTTTGGACCCATTCCCCTTGATATGGAAAACAAACTGTTTAAGTAGGGAGCACAGTGTCAGTCTGGTATTCAGATAGTGATTTTCTTGCTCGGTTTAAAACAAGTGACAGTCATCTCCTTAAGCATTGCCTTATTCCAGTCTTACATCAGCGATGGGAAAGTTATTGCCAAACCAGCAGATATGGAGTGGAGTGGCAACTGAGACCAGGGGCACAGGGATGCTTCTGAATAGGCACCTCCTTGCTCTTGAGGAGAGGAAAAAAGTGGGAATCTGCTGATTGCTACCAGTGAATTTGAGGTCTTTGCTTTCTGTCCTTGTCTCTGTGGTGACACTCAGCTACAGTCTGAGCTACCCAAATCCGCTGACACTGCAGTACATTTAAAATGAGTTCTGCTGAAGAATGGTGCTGTGTTTCTACCAGAAAAGCAGTATTAAATCTACACTTCTGAATGTGCTTAAACTTTTCTTTATGTGGATGTGTTGGGACCAGTAGGCAAATAAAAGAAAAAACAGACTAATTTTGAGGCAATGATAAGAATGTTTTCTCACCTATAAATCTGGAGCAATTAACTAAAACCGTGTGTGTGTCATTATTTGATTGAATAAAGATTATCCAGCGTGATAAATCTGAGAAAATTTTGAAGCAATTTGTGACCATTTGGAAAAAAAACCCAAGAAATATGGGATAACTAACACAATAATAAAGAATTCATGTCAAGCCAAACTATTTACTTCTTTTGCAGACAGTGGAGAAACCATAAATCTCAACTAAAGCTTTTGAAACTGCCTCAAGGTGGCTTTCTGAAGAAATAATTTGGTTGATGAAATTTCTAGATCATGGGAATAAAACTTCACAAAGCAGATGAAGTGTAAGACAGGCCAGGCAAATGGGCTGAGGCAGAAGTGCAGAGGGAGAGGCATGGAGGGAGCCTTCTGCTTCATTCGGCATCAGAATGGCTTCAAGCACGGAGGCTTTGTTTCGGGCCAGATACAAAGCTCTATGTTTGCACAACCAAAACAGAACTGAAAAAATAATCAGAAGAAGGGAAAGTATTGCCACCAGTATTTTTGAAAGACAAAATAAATATACAAGTCATTACAGTCCTGAAGCACTCAAACTACAGGAAAAAATAAAGGAGAAAACTTTTGAAAATTACCATCCCTACCACAAATATAATAATCCATCATAAAGAAAATGCACAACACTTTTCCATAAAATTGTGCAGAAAAAGGGAAAATAACATTAAACTAGTAGGAGAAATTCAATATGGATAAAAATAAATACTTTGGACAACAGTCAGTGACCTTCTGGAACTTTATGCCACGGGAGACTGAGGAGGCACCTGTTAGCTGCACTTTCAAAGGAGGATGAGAGAAATACATGGATCCACAACCTGATAACAAAAGGACCAAACTCTTTGAGGGATTACATAATTAGGCATGTAAACTCTAACAGGCCTGAGTGCTAGTGAAATGCAAGGGCACAGAAAGCATCGACGATGAGGTATTCTCCCTAAGCAACATTTCTCTCATGAAGTGAGGCACTTCTTACCTTCTCAGGGTATGTGGCATAAGAAGAACTTATTAAGCATCCACTCCTTCAAATTACATGTTCTTACAGTAAAATCTGTAAAACATTAGAACACACGCTTTTGATAATTAGGTAAGCAAATTATATTAATGAAAGAGGTACAGTTAATTCTGCTTTAAAACTGCATGATCTCTCAAGGTGTGTTTCAACTTTTGGATGCAGAACCAGAAATATCTTAGGTTGTATTTCACCAAAGAGGTGCCCAGGGTGACAATTTGTGCTGTTTACCAGGCAGTTTAGCAAATATTTTACCAGTTCAGGATCTGGTTGTACTTTATAAAGCTAGGATCCTTGGATCTTCCATAATCTTGCTGTTCAGATTTCTGCTGCTGCGAAATTAGCATTGGCTTAAAGCACAAGCTTGCAGGCATTATGAACAGAAGTATAGTTTTATTCTAAACTATATTTGACATTGAAGATAGAAGGAAATTACAGAGAAATCAACAGATATGTAGCCCGAATTTGAACACCATTTTCAGTTCACTGTCAGAAGTTCACTCAAGTGTAGGAAGAGGTAGGCAAAGATATTTCAGAAATAATCTTTTATTTTATATCTCCGAGCTACTTTAAAAAACACAAAGGGGTTAATAGAAAATAAAGGTAACAAGCTGCTACTAAACAGGTAACCATTTCTCAGAAGGGGTGGTACTCACTACCGGCATGGTAAAAGAACATTGCTGAAATAGTAACTGAGTGATGAGAAAGTTAATAAGAGGGTGGCATATTTTTACAAGCTTTTCACAATTTTTGTCTGAAGTTTACTGTTACAGTCTATAAATTTATGATATGATGAAGGGCTTGTTAAAGAAGCAATTCTATCAGGATAGTAGAAACATTTATGATGCAGATTATCTTGATATCTTGAAGAGAGCTGGGGGCAGTAGAGAAATATGATGCTAGTTCAGAGACTCTGGTGTGTTTCCAGCCAACCCGTAACAGTTACAGCAGCTATAACCACTGTAAAGGCAGAATTTGTTAATGCTATAACTCATTTGTGTACAGCAAAATGAGGCAGGATTGGCAGAGTTGATACTTTCAGGATACTTAGTTCTAAGAAAATGTATAAAATAGTCTTATACATTGCAAGAGTAACATCTTTTTGATGTGAATATATAATATTAATTAAAATCTAAAAGCTTAGCAAGGAGTGTCTAAAGCAGTGTGATTCTTGAATGGCCTTGCAAGTAAAGGAAGGAGGCAGTTGATGAATTCATGCCATCCTTTTTCAGTGCAGGAATTCCAATATGCTTAGAGAAATTGGCCTGATGACTCAATGAATAGCACATTTCCTGCTTTAGCTGGCAGTGAATATGTAACTCATTGATGCATCAGGCTCCCTAAAGTATTTTACATACATTTTATTAAAAGCCCCTTAAGAAAAAGTAAAATATCAACATCATTAGCTAATCTACTATTGATCATGAGTCTCCACTGACTCTAAACTCCCTAGAAGATATTTTCACCACAGATTGAGTTAGGGTAGAGTATTAGTTTTTTACATTCTGAATACCGTATGTGTTTGGATGAGCTCGCTGTCCCTTTGAAGCCCGGACTAGCCAGAGATTTACTGTTTGCAATTTTAGAAACCTTAAGATTAAAACAGGGTATTGATTACCAGCTTAGCACAGGATATTTAAACAATTAACATGAGGATGTATGTTTATCAGTAACTAACCTCTCCTAAAATTTATACTACTCATTGCAAATAGAGTCATATATGAATTTACTAAGTCCTTTCCACTTCTGTTTTGTGGAATATTCTGTATGGGGTAATTTTACAGAATTAGACTATTTTAAATGGTAAAAAAAAAAAAAGTTTTAAAGCACAAAAATATTAAAATTCCAAATTTATAATTACCACACAAACACTGCAAATTACTTGGGTTGTCAAAATAAAAAACAGAAGGACTATGTCATTTATATTAAGTACCTGGGCTACTATATGGCAAATGCAATTTTACTGCAGATATATGTGCACCTATTCCAGAAGAGATACAGTATCTTAATAAATCTATCTGCAAAGATTCAAGAGAGAAAATATAAATTACACTAAATGGAAGAATGATACAGCACAATGACTTAAAAAAGGCCTCCAGCATCTCAATCAAGTATGTAATCTCTTTCATTTTGCCTGCCTGCAATTCCCCATGCAGTTTCAAATGTCTGTGATATTTATCTTCACTTCTTCTTCTAAACACTTTCAACCAATATTTGGGAAACAGGCAATTCACACATTTCTAAGGACGGAACAACTCATGGGTGAACAAAGATTCCACCTGAAAATATTTAATTATTCATCAAGTACAGTTTTCTCCAATTTAGGAAAGAATTCAAAATGTTAACGTGGATGGGGAAAATTGCAAGCATAAGGGATACATTTTCCTCGCTAATGCATTCTGAGCAAGACCTGAGAAATCAGTATAATTCAGAGTCAGCAAAGCTTTGTAGGGCAGAGCACAGCAGACACAGATGCCTGGGAAATTCCCACTAAACATTTAATGGCTGCACTGTTTATCACAGAGGAAAAATTCATTTCAGCCCAGTGCAATGTCGAGCAGATTTGTCAGAAGAGCAGTAACTTCTTGAGCTGAAATGCTAAGTAGTGGCTTCTGACACTGCCCTTAGCTTAAACCTCAATGAAAGAGATTATGGTGAGCACATTTTACCTCATGAATGTGATGGTAATTCATAAAAAATCAAGGCCTTCCTCAAGGTTTTCAGTCCAAAGAGTTAAGAAGCTAGGGTAAAACTGTCAATTTATCATATTTTGACAGATATCACAAGTGGCAGTTGCAGCTACACTCAAATCTCTCTATGAGGCTTTTCTTTATATTTAATGAGAGATGAAAAATGCAAATACTTGCTGAATGGCATTCCCATCATTTATCATTGGTGCTTCCTTCAGTAATGTGACAGGACCTCCATTGCCCAGAGACAAGATGAAGAGTTATTTATTGAGATAAAGAGTGTGCTGGAAAATAGAATTACAGTGAAATATAACTTTAATGAACATTCATTAGGCATTTGAGAATAGATGGCATTGCTAGAACAACAAAATGTCAAAGGTTTAACATCAAAAATATTGTGAACCAGTCATAACAGAGTGCTTTTTCTACCCATGCAATCACAGAAATGCAGAAAAAGGAAATACTTTTGAGGTGTGCAAAATAGCATCCTGTACCTGGGTCTCTTGCCCATTGTCATTACTCACTGCTACCAAGGTAAAGACAAATGCTTTGAAGCAGGATTGTAAATAGTTGTTCATCTGAGAGACATCATAACCATGGACACATAATAACTACAAGGGAAGAAAATCTGAGGAGAGCAGACTTGTATCCTGTTTAGGAAAGCTGAAATAGTTTATGTCTTCAACTCATTTGCATTCCAAGTAATCATCAGTGGTAATAATGACAGAGACCTTAGTGACTTAAAGTAATAAGGTTAAATACAAGGTCTGGTGGAATTTTCTCTTTCCACATATATTTTCCCCCCAAGTTTGCTGCTTAATAGGTTTGGTTATTGCTCCAAGGATCAATTATGTATAAAACTAATTTAGCTTTGGCTTGCTTCTGCCATTTGCTCCTTATAAAACATTGTATTACCAGGAAAAAGGACTCTCACCTTGGCAGAATTAAATAAATAATTTTTTCTTTTGTAAATATTTGTTCAGTTACCTAAACATTTTTATTCCTTTCCCAGTAGACTGGCCTTCTTTTACTTCCTCACTTTCATTTTGTATCAGACCAAAACCAAATTTTGACTGTATGGCACTGGCAGCTCGTTATTAGGAACAGTGATTTTGTGATTCAATACCATCTTCATTATACTTATTGTCAGTACTTACTGGTCTTTTGTACAAACTTTTCTCTGCATATTTCAATAATCTCTTCACACATTGCTACTAAAGAAACATGTCCATGTATTACAACATCTTTCAAATAAAGAGCTATTGGCAATGCCCTTCTTCAGTTCAAAAATAGATTCTCAGGTGGGGAAACAAGAGGTTCTCTCTGTTTCAGACACAAATCTGTGCCAGACTTCTCAAGTGACCGTGGGGACATCACCTATGATGGATAGGGATCTTGTCACTAGGCCATTCCATAGCTCTGCCGGTCCATATCAGCTTTCTGTGATTTTTGTGCAAGGTATTTCTTTATGCTGACTCCAATTCTCTACTGTTAAACACAGGTATGGATGACCTGCCTTTGAAAACTACAGATGAGCAATGCAGTGTAAATGCCCAAGCAAATTATCTTAATTCTCAGTTTCTTACAATATTTTCTTTGCTAGAGTTTTACTAGTGCTTTATCTACATGGCTGTCCATCATCCAGGGGCAGCTGACATGCAGTTTTCTCAGAAATGAGCAAAAAAACCTCATGGATATCTGCTTCTTTCAGAGGTAAGATGTACATTCAGTAGAAATCCAGCCCAGGGAAAAAATCACTTATATTGATGGAAAGACTGTTCTTTATGGAAGAATATTGTGTGAGTATTATTTATGTTATAAAATCAGTTGAAGCAGTGGAAGGGAAGCATATCTTTTTGAGCAGGAGTGGCTATTTAAAACATATTTTAAGGTTTTTGAATTTTAAAACTGTTCTATAAGAACAGACAAAGAGTGAGCCCATGAAGCACCTGACATGCATGTTTGTTCCTAGGTTCTCATGAGGGGCTGTCCTTTGGTCACACTTGTGACCATCATAGGGGAGCAGGACACAGAGACATTCATTTTATGCTGATCGATGTCACTATAGCAGTCCATCCGTGACAATATACTTTAACTCTAAATAGACCTGTAATCTGGTAAATCTATTAATCTATTAATTATTTAAGCCAGTCTACATTAATGGGGTATTCCTGTTAACAGGACCTGAGCTGCCTTGCACTGTGTAGATTCCACGGGCCTAGTGGGCAGTAGCTGGAGTATTTCCAAGCCACAGACCAGGGTCTTTTAGCAGTTTTCCATTGATGGGAATCTTTTGACCAGGGGCAGCAACAGACTTCCTGTCTAATAACTCTCTTAGTGAATTAAAAGTCTTGTGCATTTCAGTTTCTGATATATGTTTTTTCTCTCCTGCCTTCCAGCCCCTTCAAGTCTTTTCAGAAAAAGTCTGGTTCTTTCATCTGGAAAAAGGAGAAACATCTGTTTGTGTTACATAAAGAAAAAGTCTCAAGCAGCTGTAAATACAACAGGACCTTGACTATTGACTCTACTTGCAAAACTCAAATGATATGACACCTTGTTTTAAACTCACAGGTCACTAATTTCCACTCAGAAAATACTCTAGTCATCAATGGGTGAGTCTAACTCAAGAGCTATGCTTTTAATCAGGTAATTTGCCATGGCATGTGAATATTTTTACTAAAGCCTAGCTCCCATTTTCAACTTACTATGGTCAAAAACCAAATTTCTTTAATCTAGAAATATGTTTTTTAACTAAAACAGCAGAACAAGTAATAGCAACCACACCTATGTTGTTCTTCTTTTTAAAATAGCAATCTTTTATGATTCTTATAATGTCATCATTTATGCAAATGCTATAAGTATTTTAGATCTCATGGGCCTGAAGCAAAAAATACTGTATTTTTTTATACAGCTCATAGAACAGAATACTTTAAGAGAAAATATAGTTATTATTTTTATGGTTTCAGCAAGCAATGGAGCTCTGTAAAAATGATGTTATTTACCCTTAATAACATCTTAATTTCCTTTGTAAAATTATATCCCTTTTCAAATATTTCTTGTGCGAAACAATGGCAAGTGGATTTCATAATAAAAAGAATGTTATAGCTGAGTTATATGATCTTCTGTCATACACTTACTGTATACCAAAGCCAAGAGGAAATCTGAAAGGAAATGAGTGAATAGTTTGGGATAGGGAAAAATGTGTCTATTTTTCTAAGGAGAGAGTGAAAAAATATTTAATCAAAACTACAATAATTTTCAATTTTTATTCCAAACAGTCATTGTAAGGAGTATTACAATTATGCTCTCGTGATCACTCATGTAAAAAGCAATATGATATATATAAACTACACAGATTTTTGAGGATTCATTCTACCAGTTGTCTACCTCTACAACAAAATGGGAAATGAAGCTTGATTCTGTCAGAGAACATTTGATATTGAAGTATAATAAGTTAGAATCAGAAAGAAACAAAATATGTCACATTTTGCATTCCCAGACAAATAATCTACTACTTTGTAGTACAGAAGAGTAGGGTTGTGCTGTAGATTTTCTAAATCTCAGATTTCACAATTATGAAAATAAAAGATCAAGTAAGTTGCTTGCAAGACTTGTCAAGAGTAGGATAAAATGTTGGAGTCATAAGAACTATCCAAACAGGATATTGTAATTATGTACATTTTTATTATATATCAGTTTAGAGCCTATATTTTTTTCAGAATTTAGGTGTAGTGTATATTGTACCTCACATTTGTACTGCCACATTTTTATTGGTTTCTCTAAGAGTACCACCATGTGATGTAAAGATATGGTGTTAATTTTCATTTAGATACTTACAGGATTTTATATTTATTCTTAAAAAAAAGAAAACCAGAAAATGGAGCATGTATTGTTTACCTGGGAATAATCCTGTAGATGCCCAAATATCCTCTAGAGCATAGTGAGGGAAAGATGTTTCTGATAACAGAAGGTAATTGCTAGAGAAATTAGAATGTAGTAAGATAACAAGATATTAATAAATCTCATCTAATAGAAGTAAAGGTTATTTGTTTTATTGTAATTCTATAATAAAATTAAAGATTATCTATTTTAATTACAACTCACCTCTGAAAATCAAAAATAAATCCTTTTTATTGGTTTCCTTGTTTATTACCTCCCACCAATTGATTTCCCTACTGAGAAATGCTCATTCCACATACAAGATCATATTTCCTAACTTCAAGTACTCTTCATATTCAGTCCTTTTTTTTGGTCCAAACCTTGCTGCTATTAGTGAAGATAGAGATCAAAGGGCAAACAACACTTGAGAAAATCTCATAAAGCTCAGTCAGAAAAAGCTTCTGTGAAAGTAGCGCTATCGGCTTTATATGTCTTACATGAACATTCATTTAATTTCATTCTGGACACAAGAGCAGTAGAGAAAATCAGACAATCAATTCATAATCTAAGTCATGAAGTCGATTGTTTTTTTCTCTCTGCCAACTGTAGCCTCAAAAAACCTAGGTTCCTGGTACTAATTTGATTAGACAATGAAAAGAATCCCATTAACCCCACTATTAAGGGGAAGGAAATGTTGAAACCTAGTTCAGTTTCGGCTTTGTTGGTTTTGGGGGATTTTTTTTGGTTTTTTTTAAGTCAAAAGACTAACCATTAATTTCTGACAATATAGCTTTGCAACTTCATTAAGAAAGGAAAAAACTGTTGGCTTTAAAAGGGCGAGCACAACATTTGGGTGACACTTTCTGCAAGCTCCAGCACATTGTCAAATTGGGTGACCTTCCACGAGTATTGATGCAACATGGGCTTCTCCCATAAAAATAAGTCTATTCAGTACCTTTTCACTGAAATTCTATATCAATATAGCCAGAACTGAATACAATTAAAATACTTCTTCCTATAGTCAGAACCTATATTTCTTCTAAAAGGCAGAAGTTTTATCTAATATATTATTTGGATGATTCATGAGAACAAGACTATCCTATGTATAAATACAGCAGTGAATCTTTTTCAGCCTAATGTTCTTAAATATTTCTTGAGATAATTGAGTTTGCAGTTAGCTTCAGTCTTGATCTCACTGAAAAATTGCCACAACTGTTTAGAACTAGTTAGATAAAAGATACATTAATTTTCTCATTTAAGTTTGAAATATTATCCTAGATATCTACAAAATAATAACAACACTTTTGAAAGTAATATCAAATTTCTGTATTCTGCTATATTTTAAACCATTTTTCCTGCTTTTGGTTTAAACATATTAAGAGATTAATACTAGACATTAATTCCTCACCAATGATTCAAATGGAATGCTTCTGGAGTAAAAGAAGGCTAAAGAGGAAGGATGTATTTAATTTGAACTCTAAGTGAACCGGACTGCTGGCCTTTAAAGACATGAAGTTTGTAAGTGAACTTTTCAACTGAAGACTGGCGGAAAGCTGTATAAAAAACTGTGTCTTTTACACAGGACACCATACAAATTGTATAACTTGTGAAGGATAAGAAACAGTTCTATAAGAAATGACAGAGTGCCATTTAAATGGGATACTAAGAGGACCAAAACACATCATTTTACAGTATTGTTAAAAATCTAGGAAATAAGAAAAAGCAGAAAAGGAAAGCTGAGAATGAACAAGCATGCTGGAAACTTGGTGGAATAAAAACACTGTCACTCAGAAATAATCAAGGTACAAGAAATGTGAGAGAGTGGTCTGTGCTAGTGATGAAAAGTTGTATCTTTAAAAGGCTGGTTCTATCATGACATGAGGACAGAGCGTATCTTTGTGCTGCTTTATACATCTACTCACATCTGAGGTTAAAAAGAGAAGGTTCAGAGAAGAGCTACAAGATACAGAGTGGTTGCTAGATGAGGAAGAAAGAAGTTGAGATTCTTTAAATTGGGCAAGTAACGACAGATTTTTGGGCAGTCAGAAGAGGCAGGAACCATGGTATAGAATGGGCCAACTTGTTGTGCCTTCTTCAAGGACAAGAACTGAGAGTAAGCCAGCAGCCAGATTCAAATCCAACAGAAAGATGGAATGCTTCATGCAACAAGATGTTCGAGAGAGAATATGCAGGCCCAGGTTCACGGAAATAAATTATTAATAGCTACTCTATGGATACAAATAACTATAAGGTAAGCAATTTAGAGGACTATTAAACAAAGCATGCCTGCCTAATCTTATTTTTCCTCAATAAGATGCTCATGACCACTGTTGGAGTACAAAAGGACCTGATCCTTCGGTACAGTCTAGTAGAGCTGTTTTTCCAGCTGTGATTTGAGGAATATTTTATTCACAATTAGGTACTTGTTGTGTGTCCTTGATCACTCACCTCACAGTGGTATTGCCTCTGGTTATCACATGTGCCCCAAACCTGAAGGAATAAAAAGTTAAATCCCCTGAAGTCTGCTTCTAAGCTCAAATTCAAGCATGCCTGTAAATATACGTGCGTACAATACTATAAACAAAAAATTGGTCCCAGAAGGAACAGATGTGCCCACAATGGGAAAGGAAATAAGTTTGTGCACCTCTGGCATGTGCAATTTGTTTTAACAAAGTCTTATTCTGACGAGATTTAGATCTGTTTCTATTTCTCTGAAACTTACTCCGTGACAGCAAAGAGGGTGAGCAAGGAGGGTGAAAAATACAACCAGTCAGAAATAAATGTCACTTTCATTTGCACCAAAATTAATTTATTATCACTAGATACAGCAAACCTGGAATATAGAACCAAGTGACTGTACTTGTCTTCACTCTTCCTGAGCCTATTTAGCTTATACCTGATTTACCAAAATCAATATTTATTACACTATGGGGCATTCCATACTATAACTCAGATCTTTGAAGGATATGAAAGAAATTTGATCCTCTGAATACTGTATGAATCAGGAGAAAGTTGCTAAAACCTACTCATTTTTGTTAAACACCATTGTAATATATTAGCTTTATGCAACATTACTTGTCTCTTATTTTAGCATTGAATACAGACAGCAGTGATACAACAATTAACCTGTTAGAGAATGAATTTTTAATTTTAGTGACTATATAGGCATCTCCCATTAAGGAGTCACCAAAAGAGATTTCAAGCATGCTTTTTTCAGTCTCTAGGTCCCATACATTTAGGCAAACAGTATTAGCTATAAGGCTTGCAGAAGCACTAGATGGTGACACCAAATATTATTATAGTCACAAGCTAAAACTGTTGTGGTTTAACCCCAGCCAGCAACCAAGGCCTACTCAGCTGCCCACTCTCCTGCCAGTGGGATTGGAGAGAGAATCAGAAAGGGAAAAGTTTGAGGATGCATGGGTTGAGATAATGACAGTGAACTGACAGATAACAAGCAACAGTTTAATAGGGAAAGCAAAACCCACACACACAAGCAAAACAAACCAAGGAATGAATTCACTGCTTGCCATGGGCAGGAAGTGTTTAGCCATCTCCAGAAGAACAGCACACGTAATGTTTAGTTAGGAAGACAAAAAAGATCTCTCCAAATGTCCTCTTGTTTCCTCCTTCTTCCCCCCACTGAGCATGGTGACACATGATCTGGAATATCCCTTTGGTCAGTTCTGGTCACCAGTCCTGGCTGTGTCTCCTCCCAGCCTCTCACGCACCCCCAGCCCCCTCACCAGTGTGGCAGTACAAACGCAGGAAAGGCCTTGGCTTTGTGTAAACCATGCTCAACAATAACAAAAACATCTCTTTGTTATCAACCCTGTGTTCAGCAAAAATCCAAAACATAGCACCATCCCAGCCACTGTAAAGAAAATCAATTCTACCCCAGCCAAAGCCAGCACGAACACAAGAACCACAAGGTTCAAAATGACCAACTGGAAGATTGGCATCTGAGGTTAGATAGATCTCATCTGTTTCATCTTCTTTATATTACAAAATAATCTTTGGTGTAAGAGGGTGTGCAGTTACAAACCACAAGGTATCAGCTTCAACCTGGCAAGAAAATATGTACATGAAAATAAAAACATTACATGGTGAAAGGGCGAGAGTAAGTGATATATCTAAACTTTTTTGGTTCTGAAACTCTACTTGGAAAGTACATACCTGCCACAATCATGAAAGCTGGAGGGAGACTGTGGAGTTGTGAAAGGGTCATCTGGAGACATCAAGTAACATGAGAAATATGCCTTTCCTCACTGCATGTATTTCTGATGCTGTTTCGCTTCTTTGAGTTTGCAATACCAGCAAAGAATATTCATTAGTCTTCCTGAGACACTTGAGAGGTGTACTAGTGTTTTCTGAATAACTGTCTTCAATATTCCAGTTACTGATGCATTAAAAACCAAAAAAAAAAAAAAAAGGAAAATTAAATCAAAATCTTTAAAAACAAAGCCCAAAACACCCAGCCCACGAGC